>JAZHYW010008060.1:0-79146 GCA_037355805.1 Ixodes ricinus | reverse complement strand
GCGCACCCGTGGCAGGCTTTCAAGAACACATCAAGCACATACATTTATTTCAGCTCTCCGGAGCTAGAATAAATATAACCAGTGTTCATTCTGCCAGCAGCCGGCAGAATAATTTTTTCTGAAATTCAACCGGCAGTGCTATCCCATTGGCTACCTATTGCCTCCCATTGGCCCACCGACAGCTCAGACTGGCATTTCTCTCTAATGAGCAGCTCCAGACTGTCGCCTCAGAGCGGCATAAGCGTAGCACGGGGGCGGCGGTTAACACATGTGCCCCCGTTGTAACAACGTTGTTGCTCGCTAGAACGCTCGCTCTCCGCTGCGGCTGGCGAATGACGCTTTAGCTTACGCGTCTATGGAACGTGTTTCCACTAAAACTTGGACAATAAGGAGAATCAGTATTCTACCGGCAGTTGTCACATGATTTCAGACAGCCAATGGGGAGGCAAATGCCGCTAGAGTCTCCGCAAAAAACTATTCTGCTGGCTGCCGGCAGAAAATACACTGCCATAAATATATCATTATCATTCAGGGGCGGATGCAGGAATTTCCTGACGAGGAGGGGGAGGAGTGGGGGGCCAGTCAGGTGTTGGTCAGCGTACCATATGTTTAGAAACCCCTTCCCCTCTCCTTCGTTTTACGCCCTAAATTTTACACATGCAGAAACCGTGTGGCAGTCAGGACATCCGGACCCCCCCCCCCCCCCTTAAATCCGCCCCTGATATCATATACCATACCATATCATATATCAAATCAAAGAGATCACAGTCAGATCGGCATTCGTGTGGCGACCCAGTTGTGAAAACGATCCAGTACCCCAAAGCTTAAACAGTTGAGGCTTGACTGGCTCTTAACAACGGAACTGGAAATCCGTTCCACACAGATCTCGGCTCAGCTGTCTGGAAAAGAGCAGACAAGGGAGCGTCCAGTGCCTACGACTCGACCCGATCATGCGCTAGCTCGTAAGGCTTTCTGTCGCAGCGTCTCAGCTGATAGTCCGCTCACTACCAATGTGCTGATATCCAGCCTCCGTACTCACCACTGTGATACTCACCACACTGCACGAAACAGCACTCAAGTTGAAGCCACAGTTACTGAAGTTTCTAAAGCCAGCTGAAGCCGCTGAAGCCTTGAATCCACTGTGCTTGAATCTGTTGAATTGGCGAATTTTACGGATGAATAGGCAGCAGTTACCAGGCAGACCCTCTGTAAGAGTTCGTGCACCTGCGCCACCTAAAGCCTCGGCCCAAAGACAACGATAGCGATTCCCTCTCGCCTCTTCTAAAATCCAATTCTCACCCCCCCCCCTAACTATCACCAGGCGGTGGGATATCACCAAAAATAACCTTAAAAAAATCGTGAGAAAAAAAACACACACACACACACATATTACTATGCCTCTTTTCGCTCCGGCGAGGGAGTCGCCGATTTTCCTCTGAACAAACCTTCCTCTCGGCGTTACCCAACGCGCTACTAAAACACCTGCCGGGAACTCGCCATATCGAAACCTGGACCGCTGGCGTCCACCGAGACCGAGCCACACGACAACTAGGGGTGTGCCGCGAACTGCCGAGGTTCGAGTTCGACCTCAGGTACCGACTGAATCCTTGACGGGAAAACCGACGCAACCTTGTATTGATGGTTCGACTCCAAGAGCGCATGCGCTGACAGTGCATGGCCAGTTGGCTCGGGATTGGATGGCAATGGCTGTAGGGACGAATTAAGGCAGCGTTGATTGGTTATTTTCGTTAATACAGTACAAAAACAAATAAGTTATTAAACCTTCAGTGATTAGAATTGGTTTCTTTAATTGCCACTGTTTATAAAATGGAATAACCATTTTCTTTATAAAACAAAAAGTTCTCCAAACTCAGACACGCTTGTACCAAGGTTCCGGCCACACCTGTCCACAAAGTCGAACCGGTCGAATCTGTGAAAGTCTCCGAAGGTTCGTCGAACCGTTCGACCCAGTCGAACCCCGAAAGTTCGACCTAAAATCTGTTCGACAAAAGTTCCGCGACACCCTAACGACAACAGCGCCACTCTTTATCATTTGTCTCGTACTGTGGTTTCACCTTGAGCCAACGTTACTAGAACTCTCAGTTGGGAAACTCACCGCTGAAACCTGCGCCGCTGGCGTCCACCGAGCACCGAGTGCCAAATGCGACAACAGCGCCAACTCTGCATCATTTCACGGTCTTAACTGCAGTCGCCCTGATGCGTAGGTAGCGGCGTTTTTTGCGTAAAAACCCGCGGGAAAAACTCTTTTGCAGTAATGTTTATTGGAGATTAGTACAAAAACAGGGGCGCGCGCTGGCTTTTAAAACTTTTAGTCTGCAAGTTTTTCTGTACAATTAATATTGTTTTTATACAACCGTGCCTCTTCAGCGGGGATTTGCAGGTAGCGCGTCCCGAGCTAGCGCTATTAATCCTTAGTAGTATTCAGCGTCGCTAAGCGCTCCGCCTGGGAGAGAGGGGCGGTACCTCGAGGCCCTTTCCACAGTATTCAAGTTCTGGCCCCAAGTCGGCCGATTACAACCAAAAGCAGTCACGTGTAGTTCCTCGACTGGCCGTTGCGGGAGAAATGGCGGCGTTACGACTCGCCATTAGCTCGGTTCTCCGTGGACGGATTGGTGCCACTTTCTGAGAGCAGTCTCTATGCGCAGCTTCCCAACTGAGTGGTTTTAGTAACGTTGCCTTGAGCTTTTAGAACGGGATGTTTTTGTGTAAAACAAACGCAAAAGATTCCTTTGTGTGAAATTTATTGGAGTTTAGTACAAAACGAGGGGGCGCGTGATGTTTTTAAAATTTTTAGTTTGCAAGGTTTTGCGGCACAATGAATATTGTTTTTATACAACCATGCCTCAGCGGTGCTTTCAGGTAGCGCGTCCCGACCTAGGTGCATTTTAACTTCGGTACTGAGATACGGCGCGTCCGCTGGAGAGACGGGGGTGGCACCCTGTAACCTCTTCCTCTGTATCTGTTTCGGTGCCAAAATGACCGATTAAAGCTCGAAACAGAAGTAACGTGTGATTCCTCGAGTGGCCGCTGCGGGAGAAATGGCGGCGTTGTGTTCGCCATTAGCTCGGTTCGCGAGGACAGATTGGGGCCACTTTTTCAGAGCAGTCTCTATGGCAGTTTCCCAGCTGAGTGGTTTAGTAACGTTGGCGTTACCCCAGCACCGAACCCACTGGGCGACAGGGTTGAAACTTAAGGCCACATTAACGCGGGGGAGTCCCCATTTTCCTTTGTCCCACCTGTCCACAGCTGTGCTAGTTAGTTGCGCATCATTCAAATTTCCCTAAATAATTTCCACCACTCTTCTAATCGCCTCTTTGTTACTGTAATCCTTTCTCTTCCGTCCCTCCTTCGTCGCCAGCGAAACTCAGGGCCCCGCGGCCAAATCTGTGACCCCTTCAGGGAGGGCAGGGCGAAGCCCCGTGCACTTCAATACCAAGTGCTCTAGTGTCTCGCTCTCATTATGGCAGGCAGCACATAATGTGTGTCTCCTGAAATTTAGCCCTATACGTTCTCGTTCTCAAAACTCCCGTTCTCGCCTCAAACAATCAAGAACTTCTCAGACATTTTCCTTTCTTATGTCCTGTTTTTGTGACCTTTGTATTGTTAGAACTGATTTTTCCTGCATTCTTACCTCCCATATTTTTATTTCTGCCTCTTTCACTCTCTTTTCCACTGAGTAGTCTGATCAGCCCGGCCCCATCACTAGTGCGTAGGTATTTAAATGTAAACTTTCGGTTTCAACTTCTCCAGTTTGTATTTTTAATATATAAATATTTTAATACCTTCCGTGTCTACCGCGTATCATCCATTTCAGTCAACCTCTGTGCTCCCAGTACCAATCTGCCTACGTTTCTTTGTCGAATTTCTAATCCTGATTGAACATCCGATTTCATGCACAGTACCCCATTGTTAAAAGACAGTCCTGGTACCATCACTCCTTTCCATATACCTCTGACGTGCTTCATATCTATATAGTTCCATTGTGCCTTCAGCTTCATAATATATATAGTTCCATTGTGCCTTCAGCTTCATAATATATATAGTTCCATTGTGCCTTCAGCTTCATAATAGATGAATAATATCAGGGCCGGCCCTGCACCACCAAGCGCCCTGGGCAAACTCCGGCCGTGGCGCCCCCCCCCCCCCCCTTTTCGCCTTCTTTTTTTTTTTTATAAGCCCCTATCTAGTAGGTACGACACCACGTTGTTAGTAAACATGTGATAGTGGTCCATTACAATGTCTTGTATCCTCAGGGGTTCCCTTTTTCAGTCGCTTAACACCATTACTCGGGACTTGTCACAAGTAAAACTCTTGTCCAAGGTTTTCCCTTCCTCTCCACTTATTACAGCTAGTTCCTGTAACGTATCCTGGTTATCTGCGATAAGTACTATGTCGTCTGCATACGTAAGTCCTGGTATTACATGTACTACATTTCTCCCTCCTTCCATATAACTTATATCAAAACCGAAGTTGCTCTGCTCTAATTTCCTTTCCATTTCACTGAGATATATCATGAAGAGTAGAGTTGACCGTGGACAGCCTTACCTGAGTCCTCCTTTATTGCTGCGGGTTTTGTAGTTTCTGCTTCCCATGTTGTAGCCACCTTATTGTTCGTGTACACCTGCTGAAGAAACCCAACCAAATTTGCATCTAAGTTATTTATACTTCTTCAGGTGACCCCAAAGTTTTTCCTGGCTCACATTATCATAGGCTTCTTGATGCCCAGATAAGCTATCTTCTATTGATTCCTGCATTCTCCGCTTTACTATCTGCATCGCTAATGTGTATAAAGCTAAAGTTACCGTTATTGGGCGATATACCTTAATGTTGTCTTTGTGTCCTTTGCCTTTATATATTAGTTTCATTTTGACTTAGTTTCCAATTATTGGGTACCTGTCCTCCCAATTTCATTAATCACATGCCGTAAATTTAATTTGCTTGTTCTTCGATCCTAGTGCCTTATTTAGTTCCATGCGTATGTCGTCTGGGTCTGCCGCCAGTATCCGCTGGACCTATACCTTCTGCCGTATCCCATTCTCTTGTGGTCGCCTCCAGGCTCCATTGTTATACAATTCTGCTTTTCCTCTACACTGCTGCTGTCGGTGCTATCCACTGCCCGCCTCCCCCTCTGCTCCAGCTGGAAGAAAGCCCTTTCGATTGTCTGCCTAATATATTCCCGTGCCTCCTACCCTCTACTCTTCTCCCTCCCTGTGTGGTCAGCACGTTTTGGAAACCCCTCTGTCTTTCTTCCGTGCGCTTTAGTGCTCCCAAACCTTTTAGCCGCATGCTTATCTTTTTATTTACTGTATTTCCGTGATCCACTGCACTCCTGCACTCCCAATTTTGGCCTGTACTAAAGCTGATGTTTTTCTTTTCCGCTCTTGGAAATTTCTCCCTTTTTGATACTACGTCTGCGCGTGCAAGTGCTCTCTTTTCTTTGCCCACCTATGCTCCCTAGATGCCTCTTGGCGCTGCAATATATGGCTGCTTTGACCTCCATATCCCCCCCACCAGCTTTTTGGTTAGTGTCTTCGTTTTTGCTGTCCTCTTCGTTTAATTCAATGCTTCTCAAACTCTCTTTTAAAGATACTTATTAGATCCTCATAAGTCCATTTTCTCTCTGGCTGTTTCGATCTTATGTTCTCAATACTATTAGATACCTTTTGTATTTGAGCTTCACTTACTTTCGGCTTACCCGGTCGTTCCTGAACTTGTCGCTCTGGTTCGAATGTGCCAAATTTAACCTCAATTCTCTGGTGGTCAACCCCTAAGCTTTTTTTTTTCCTTTTTTTTTACCTTCCTCATATATTTCCACACTTCCTAGCCTGTCATACAGTTCCTGGAACATGAGATAGTAGCTCTATTGTTGAGTGTGAGTTGTTTAGTTCCCATGTCATTTTCCCGTCGCATTTTACCCGCGCATTAACTAACATTAGGTCCAGGGCATTACAGAAATCTTCTAGCAGACTTTCCGGTTGTATCTGTGAATCCGTCAAACTCTTCTAAATGGGCATTCATGTCTCCTGTGATAATTATTTCCTGATTAAGGCCAATTTCTGGAAGGGCGCCACGAGAGCGCACGACACGCAAGCGCCCACGGCAGAGCGCGCGACAGGAGAGCGCCGCGACACGAGGGTAGCTTGTCAGGAGTTTTAGTACACCGTGTTTCCCCTCCGCTAGGCCCCTTCGTTACCCCGAAACTCCTACAGCCAAAACCACCGGCACGCAGGCGCAGTGGCGGTTTCTTCGTTGCGGTTAGCGGAGGGGAAACACGGTCTACTAAAACTCCCTATTAGAGCGCGCCTAACGAGAGCGCTGAACGACTCCAGTCACTGGGAGCTTTTAGTAGACCATGTGCTAGAGCTCGCTTTGCTAGCGGGAGCTCGTGCCGTCACTTCAATGCAGTGTTGGACAAAATACTCGATAAAAGTGTTTAAGTTAGCTAAATACCCGCTTCATAAAGTATTTAAAATACTACTCAAGATACCTTCACTGTAAAGTATCTTGAGTAGAGTACAAATACTTAGAAATGTATTTCAATTACTTTTGAAGATACTTCCGCATTGCGTAATTTTTATCGACGTCAGTGACAACGACAATTATACAGCTCCGCAAATATGGGTTAGCAGAATGGTCTATTAGCACGCAATAATACAAAACGGAAAAAGAAAAAAAGTATCGTAGGGCTATTTTATGCAGTCCAGCTATAAGGAGCAGGATATCGTCATGAATGACAAATAATGAGGCGGCGAATAACTGAAGAAGCTATAAAAGTTTAATGGGGCGAACTTGTTCCCAAAACAAGATAGAGAAAGCCAGCATAGCAGGCGTCGACGTCGGCGAAACAGCAGTGTAAGGTTCCGGAACCTCTTTATTTGTTGTCTTACTTCGTCTGGGAGGGCCCTGCGCGAACGATTTTGGGGGAGACGTGTAGGGTTCACTAGGGATGTTTACGACCTCCGGGCGGGAGAACTTTGCGCGCGGGGCGGAAGCCCCCCTTGCGGTGCGGGTGTCCCGTTACTCGCACTCTCAGAAAAAAAGGGTGTATGTGGGTGTATCGCGCACCCTTACACCCCCTTCGACCGGAGACACCCGGCGAGCGTACTCGCACACCCATCACGCGAATCCTCCTCTCCCAAAGGAATCGGCGGGCGAGGTAAGGGTGTTGCCAGGTGCACCATTACACCACCACCAAGCCGGATATAAGGGTAGGAGGGGGCATGACGTCAGCCGCGTAGCCTCTACAAGCCATGCTCCCTTGACGCCTCACCTCTTTCCCATTTTCCTCCTTACTCTCCTCACTTATCAGCCCATCATGACCACATCACGTGACCGTAGCCAGCCTTCGTCCAGCCTTCGATCTAATAAAACCCACTGGACGGAGCGCGCTTGCGCGCGCTCCGTCCGGTAGGTTTTGTAAACTTTGAGAAGGGGAGGGGGGGGGGGGACCGGGAAGCGTTTGCTTGCAGTAGGAAATGGGGATTAGGCTTTAGCGGTTTGGAGGTCGCCATGTGTGTTGACCTTGGGGTTGTTGTTGTTCGGGTGGTCGGATCCCTTTCCGAAAGTGTTGGAGCCGGGGAGTGGCTCAGGCTGTCTGGAATGAACGTGTTGCCCATCTTGTTTTTGCATTTGAGTTCTTTTTGCCCTTTCTCTTTTCCTTTTGTGTGAAAGTCTATTTATTGGTATGCTCATATCAATAAAATTCAGCTGCGTTTGAGATTATGTTGTGTTTGTCCGTTTTTTTATCGTTCCCCATCTCAGGGTTTACAAGATGTCGAAGAAATCCTTCTACAATCAACCATCCATCTCGCACGTGACATGTCACGCGCACCAATCGCCAGAGAGATCTGCGGTCACGTTGGGCACAATATCGTTTAAACTTTTTATGTCTAGGCTTCACCAATATTGCAACGTGCCCCCTCCTAGTACTTATAACCTCCTTTACCACCACGCACAACAACCGGTTAGCAAGGCGGAGCCGTATGGGTTGAATCCAGATGGATTTTTTGAAGGCTCCTTTTACTTCTCATATAAATAGAAAAAGTTGCCAACATATATTTTGTTGTGTATTTATTGCACCACAATATTATGCCGTCAAAACAGAGGCCAAGATGTGCAAAGCTTTCCTGCGACGAGAAACGCTCGTACGAAAAAGAAAAAAAAAGTAAGAAATCCGTATTCACGAAGCGAAATGATCGCGAGTTTTACGTAACTTACGAAGGTATTCCAAAACAGCTCCCGAGCTATCTTCCGCACTTTTTTGCAGTCGACATGTCCTGGTCGCTCGCATCTTGCCGCGACAAGCGACGGAAATTTTCTAAATAGTCTTCGACTTCGGGCGCGTTCCGACTTGAAGTAGTGAACGGAAAGAAAGAACTTCAACTACACGCCGATGATTCCCGGAAGCAGTCGCAGGAGCCACTACGACCGCGCCCACGTTATTCGCTAAAACGTCGATTCGCTCAGATGTCGCTGTTTGCTAAAACGTCATTCGCTCATGTGATATGGACCCGACGTAAGGAGCCGAGCTCGTTTACGGGAAAGGCCTAGGCGCTCCATGCCTGCAGCCCTGCTGAATGGAAGGGCGGAAGGGGACGCCCACACGATCTTATTTTCTTTTCTAAGGACCTTTTTTGTGTGAATAGCCTGAACAATGACCTCGAATGTATGGTTAGTAGTCTAATTTTGTCCCTCGTCTATCTCGGGACGATGGGCTGTGGTGACCACCGTTCTCGGTAACCGACGTTCTCATCAATTCAATATTTTTTTTTTTTTTGACGTAGAACTCAAATAAATGCCGTATGGATTACCCTCGCGACACGTGGTACGTAACATTTTATTTCTTGAATGAGCGCGTCTTTTATATTTAGACGTGGCGATGGGAGGATCCGTCGACACGGATCCAGTGAGAACAGACGGACTAAAGCAATGCTGGGTCAACGCCTCGGCCGAATGTCACGTCAACGTAGAGTTACAAATGTCTAGTCTTCTCGTGGTTGACAAAATTGGCTACAGACGGGATCCAATCGCGCATATCCAGTTAAGCGGTCGAGAAGGCGTAAGCGCTCTGGAAACTGCGGAATTTACCGTGTTTCTTGCTGGCACCAAAGGTTCGTTTTCGGAGATCGGCAGCTTCGTGCCAGATTCTCGAGAGCATGAACAACGGCGCGGAAAGTTTATTCCCATTATTTGCGCCTTGCCAGCGAGCTGCGGGCCGTATCCTATTCCAACAGCGATTTTCTTATCACTTGTCAATTTTGACGAGGCTCCTCTACGTCAACAGAAAAGACGTTGCCCTGCCTGCACTTGCACCCCCCCCCCCCACACCCACCACACCCCTTTCAACCAGGGGAGAGGGGAAAGCGACCACGGTTTTTTGTAAAACGTCATCCGACTGACAACCTATCGCGATAGCGATCGCCTTTCGCGCGTTATCTGGCCTTCGTGTTGCTAGGAGACGACCTCCTCACCTCCTGCCCCTCCTGCAGTCCATCTTGGCGTGCTTGGACACGCTGGCGGGTGACGACGTCTTTGTTCATTCGCGCCATTTCTATTTGCGTGGTTGGTAGCCGGTTCGGGCAGTTCGGGTTAACGAAGCGATGCTTGGTGTACGTAGCTGCAGTCACAAACCAAGTGCACCCGCCCGATAACGGTAAGTCTACCATTTACATGCATTCGTTCGATGCTGCGTTTTGCGAGGCATCAGCCTGCTTGTTGAGGACGTCCATTCCTTTTTCTCCTGTTTATGTCAAAGTTTCCTTGCTTTTGTATTTGTGACATGTGTGCGCGGTGGCGGTGCCCGGTTCTCTGAGAGTGCAAACGGGCACGAGATCGCAGCTTCGAGACGTTCTTGAGTGACATGCTCGCGCTTGTTACCGGCTTCGCTCGCACGTATGGTTATGCACGGCGATTTTCAATGCGGATGATGGAACGAGGATTGCGCTCCGGGACGGGGCAGCGTAGAGTTGGAGCCAGAGTTGCGCCGGGGTTGCGCGTTCATCCCCGTAGCGTCGTTCAGAGCAACGGGTCCCTATCGCTTCGCCAAAAAACACGTTTTGTGGACAGACGTTTCATGGACTCGCGTTCGTCGGCACTAACGTTTCATCGACACTCGTTACGCGAATTGAACAGTGTAGGAACATTTCGTCACGCGTGTATCCCACACGTATTAGCCGCTTCGTGGCAACAGTCTGGGGCGGCTCATTACAGAAAGGAGCTAATCTGTGCTGTCGATCAAGCAATCTGGCGATGAATCGTCGCGTATCGATAAAACGATCTGTCGATGAAACGCCGTTCGACTGCAGAGTGACATGCTCGCGCTTGTTACCGGCTTCGCTCGCACGTATGGTTATGCACGGCGATTTTCAATGCGGATGATGGAACGAGGATTGCGCTCCGGGACGGGGCAGCGTAGAGTTGGAGCCAGAGTTGCGCGTTCATCCCCGTAGCGCCGTCTTTCCTGCACAGCATGTTGATCCTGTTCCTCACGTGACTGAATTCGGCGACTAGCGGCGCCGCGCGTTCGAGGCGCGCAGCGCACTCAAGGGTACGTACCGCAGGGGTACGTACGGCAGGGCGCGTGCATCGTCTACTTCCCTGCACGGCATTTGAGGTCTGCTCCTCACGTGATCGGATCTCGGCGATTAGCGGCACGGCGGCGCGTCGACAACAGACGCGCAACTCTGGCTCCCGTAGGGAGCCTATACAGGAACTCTAGGGCAGCATAGAGTTCCTGTATAGGCTCCCTACGGGAGCCAGAGTTGCGCGTCTGGTTTCCACGTGCCGCCGCGCCGCTAATCGCCGAACTCTAACTACTTTCAATATACCCGAGTCAAAAGTACTCCAACTCTGTGTAAGGCAGCTGTATGGCGCAAGACTACCAAACCGCGACCAGTCTTTTGATTTAACATGCATTCCATTTCTCTTCTTGGGGAAGTACTCGTGTGACCGGGAGGGAGGGGGGGGGTAGGGGGAGGGAGGGAAGGGAGCCTCGTACCGCAGTTTAACGCGCAAAGAGCCGCAAGCGGCTCGCGAGCAGCAGCTTGGCCACCCCTGCACTACAGCAACAGTTCGGTGTTCAAGTGTTAATGGTTCAAAAACGCGAGTGTCTCCTTGTGCTTGTATTATGCAAGTCATCTCACGCACCTGTGAAGTGTGTGAGACAACATGAGATGCTTGGTTAGATCACATGTACTAATGACTTGAATCTCTAAAACAGGAGGGAAGCTGTGCTTGTAGCACAGATGCCGCCATAGTCCCGAGGCACCGTCTAGCAAGGTAAGCAATCAACTATTCTGTTGATCTTTTTTTTTCTTTTGAGATTGTTAAGCATATATTGTGAAACTAGGTTAGGTGCTTGATTAGATCACGTGTACTAATGACTCTAATCTCTATTGCACAGGCGAGAGGCTCTGCTTGTATCACAGACGCTACCATAGTCCCGATGCACTGTCTGGGTAGGTAAGCAACCAACTATCCTGCAGACTGTTTTTTTTTTTTAGGATGTAATGCATATATTGTGAAATTAGACTTGGTGCTTAGCTAGATCACGTTTACTAATGATTAATCTGATGCACAGGCCAGAAGCTCTGCACCTAGCACTGATGCCGTCAATGTCCCGATGCACTTTCTGGCAAGGTAAGCAATCGACTATCCTGTGGACACTGTTTTCCTTTTTTTCTTCTTGTCAGACTGCCAAGTAAAATTCTGTGACTAGGCTAGGTGCTTGCTTAGATCACGTGTACTAATGACTCTAATCTCTAATGCACAGGCAGAGAGGCTCTGCAGCACAGGTGCTACCATAGTCCTGAGGCTCTGTCTGGCAAGGTAAGCAATCAACTATGCTCCAGACTGTTTTTTTTTTCTCAAGTTGTTAAGCGTATCTTGTGAAACTAGGCTTGGTGCTTGGATAGATCACGTTTGCTTATGACTGTTCTCTGATGCACAGGCCAGAAGCTCTGTACCTAGGAGATGCCGCCATAGTCCTGAGGCACCATTTGGCAAGGTGAGCAATTGACTATTTGGTGGACCTAGTTTTCTTTTCTTTACTTGTCAGACTGCTAATTTTATATTGTGTTAATAGGCTTGATACTTGGTTAGATCACATGCACTAATGACTCAAATCTCTGATGCACAGGCTAGAAGATCTGCACATTGCCCGGGTCGTCACAACCCTGATGCACCGTCTGGCAAAGTATGTAATCAACTTTCCTGCGGACACTGATTCCCCACACACACTCACAAAAACAAGTTGGTACGCCACTGACCATACATATTCCCCACAATCTATGCCCTCCCCACCTACCACCGTTTGGGAACAAGTGGATTTCTATAAGTATCTGTATTCCTGAATACTTTTTCGCCAATTTCACAGAAGTGTCTCGGGGATGCACCATTGCCTAAAGGACTATCTGTCTCAGTATTTGTATTCCCGAATACTTTTTGGAGTGTCTCTGCCCACCCCTGGTTTATAGCACGTTGATTTATTCTATCGTTCTTATTATTTTCCAGGTACTTCGGGCAAATCAACCCATCTGAAGGGCGATACAAAGGAGCAACCAGCGGCATTGCACCGAAGTTGCTAACTCTTCAAGTGCTTTGACATCTGTGAGTGTGCCATCCTTCAATTATACTATGTGTCACTAGTTGTGTGTAGTGCAGGTGAATGCAACGCCATGCGGAGAGAGAAAAGGCGAGCACTAGGAAGGCATATGGGAGGGGAGGGCTAGGGGAGAGGGGAAAGCACTAGGAATGTTAGATAGGAGGAGGTTACTCTCCTCACCCGCCTTTCTAGTGCTTGCCCTTTCCCCTCGTCGGACATTGCCTTAGCGCTTTGTTCGTGCACTTCTTTTACTCGTCCTTTGTCAAATGTTTGCACTGTTTTCACGTTTGAACATTGCCTTAGCCTGTACTGCACGCAAGTAGTGACCCGGAATATAGTCACCATTGTGCAAATTATGATGCTCTGGCAGATAATAGATAACTGTGGGTAAAATTAATCTGCTCAGTGCTTGGACACGCAGCTCGCGACTTGCTTGAACACGGCCCACAGGAAACCAGCTGCAAGCCCCCGTTTTCATAACGAGCCTTACAAATGGCATGCATTTTAATGATATCATGTCGCTAATTCATTTACGCTCGAAACATAGCTTTGCTCTTATAACATAATCACATAGTTAATATTGTTCCGTTTTTATATGTCAGTTGTTTAGTTTCTATTTTTCCTTCCTGTCTTTTTTAGTATTTAGCACCTGCACGACAATTCCGCTGGTAGGCTGCAACCACGAGCTCTTTGCTCAAGGATGCACCTCAACTGCATGAGCTCTCGCTTGTCAGAAGCAACCACCAAAGATAAATTTATGAACTCTGGATTCTCGCCCGCAGAAAATATCACCATTAAAGTAAAAGTATTCTTTCAGACTGGTGCTATCAAGAATTCTCAGAAAAGCAAGAACTGTCGACTAAAGACATTCTTTCGAGACATGTTGAGCTTGAATATATCCTGAGTGAAGTAAGCAACGACAACAACAGTGTACTTGTTCTCTTGTCCTCTTACAAAATGCCAGTATGTTGGCGGCAGTAGAGCTGCAAGGTCCCTTTAACAAATTTCTTGACCCCCCAGCCTCCCCTCCCCCGTGCCTTACATAAGCCCTTGACCTTTTGGGGGTGGGCTATCTGGCCTCTACACTCAAATGAGTTTGAGAACACTGTTTTAGATGGTCCGAAATTTTGTTAAAGGAAGCTTGCATTAGGACACTACTAATGTTGGCATTCGTTTATCTGGTTTGGCGGCTACTGAGAACAAGGTTGCTTGTGGCATTTTTCGGCTAATTGTGCGTTTTATTAGTAAAAATAAACACAGTTGCAATAAGAAACAGGCTGGCATAGTTGAAAACTGCCAAGATCAGTTGTTTAAATATATTAGAAACACATGCTTTTTTTATTAGTTTTCGGTTTGACAGCCTTGCACCTGTATCTAAAGTGGTAAACTTTCCACCCCACTATTCTTCAATGGTGTGCAAGATATTTATGAAGTTGGCTGATTTATTGGTTTTTGATAATGCTTATTAAGTAAGGTGTGGGGCCTTGACAGTGTCCTATATGTATCTAATCATGGTATACAATTACGTTTTGCTTTTCAGGAATGCTCCATGGCTCTTCTTGGTGTTCATCACCCAAGGCACAAAACTAAGTGTGAGAGATAAGACGTGCAAAAAGAAGAAAGGAAACAAGCGACGTTTCTGGCGCATGCCTTTCGTCAGACCACACAGCAAGCTGCAAGTTTAATGTGTATTTTTGTAGTATATGTTTCACCCAGTGTTTACGAGCAATAAATATGTAGGAACAGATGCCAATTTTTGTAGCTTATTTTATCAAGTATTGCATGATCCTGGCAATGTTATATTCGCAGGAATGACACAAAAAAGCTCTCAATTGTATTTCAGGTTGACAGTTAGGACGTCAAAATGATGACAAACTGTATAATGAAATGACGATAAAATGTGTGATTGGCGGCTTAATTGTATTTCCGGTGGACAAATGGGACATCAAAATGACACAAAACACCATCATTTGACGGTTAAAAGCTTGGAAATAGAGCTGCAAATACATTTCCTGTAATTTTGATGGAAAACGTTCTAGTGTTAGTTTTTCGACTTCGCACATGTACACCTAAGAATAGGGTTTATCGATGTTCCCAGTAAGTGAGAAGGGTGTGGAAAACGGTATATAAGTACACCTAAGAATGGGGTGTAACTGCATTCCCAATTAGTGAAGGGGGTGTGGAAAAAAGGATATATGTACACCTAAGAATGGGGTGTATCAGTATTCCCAGTAAGTGAGAAACGGAATATATGTACACCTAAGAATGGGGTGTATGAGTATTCCCAGTAAGTGAGAAACGGAATATATGTACACCTAAGAATGGGGTGTATCAGTATTCCCAGTAAGTGAGAAACGGAATATATGTACACCTAAGAATGGGGTGTATCAGTATTCCCAGTAGGGGGAAACGGAATATATGTACACCTAAGAATGGGGTGTATCAGTATTCCCAGTGAGTGAGAAACGGAATATATGTACACCTAAGAATGGGGTGTATCAGTATTCCCAGTAAGAGAGAAACGGAATACATTTACACCTAAGAATGGGGTGTATCAGTATTCCCAGTAAGTGAGAAACGGAATATATGTACACCCCGGGGTGGGGTGTGTCATATGCACCCGCTGAGGTGCACATGTGCACCTCAAAATGAGGTGCATGTGTGCACCCCTTTTGGGGTGTCGCATATATACCCATGGGGGTGTCGTATATGGGACAAGTCACATACACCCCCCTGGGAGTAAGTACTACACCCTTTTTTTTAGAGTGCGGGAACGTCCGAGCGGGGCACCTCCCGCGCCCCGCCTGGCCGCCTGCAGCTGGGGAGGCTCCGCGGTTAAGCTGTTTTTCCTGGTCGGTGACCAGTGCCACCGCTTGGGGTTGTTTTTTTTGAGAGTCGTTTGTCGCTTCCCACTGACCAGTGTCGATCGCTCTGCTAGAAGTGTCTTGGGCGCTGTGCTTCGCTCAGTCGGCACCTGTCCCTCCAGCCGGTGCTCGGAGTGCCAGGGGGATCTGTAGGTGCCTGGAGGGCCAGACTTGTCTGCGCCTCCTCCGCCTGGCGCCGCCCAGCCCTGGGCTCGGAGTGCCGGATGAGAACGTTGACTCCCACGGGAAAGGGGAAAGAGGGACAGGCTGGTGTCAATCACAGCGCAGGCGAGACAAAGCGAGGGAGTCTTTGGTTCGGTACCGCTGGAGAGAAAGGAGCCGCTCTCTAACGGCGGCCAAGTCTGGGGCTCGGGCTGTCAATGTTTGTATGCTTGTATCCCGTCTGTTAAATCGTCTTTTATTAAACTGTTGCGTAAACGTACCTGCGTAAACAGTTGTCTGGCCCGAACCGCTACACCACCGCCACCGTCCAACGCAAGCCGTCCTCCTCCACACCATCGAGGAGGAACCACCATCTACAACCTTTCCAGAACCTTATTAGCAGGATCGAGCGCTGAGGCGAGACTGACTCCAGACCGCCACTCGGAGCACGTTTTGCACCCGCGTGATTTTCTGGAACATTCGGCGTGGAAAGTCTCGGCGCGTAGAATATTCGTAACTCAATCAGACGACAAGGTTCTCAACTTACGAGAACGTCAAGTTGAAATAATAGAGGAATCCGCTCCCTTGTATCGAGCCCGGAGCCTCCGCGCGAGAGCCTCCGCCCTAGAACCAAACGCGGTAACCATTCGGCCACGCGCTCGCTCGGCAACACGCGTGACAATATCACTGATAGATGTTACAAAACATTTCTGGGACAACGAGAAAGAGGTCGCTTTAGCTATTGGGGGAGGAGATCAGACCGTGGCGCCCCAAGCGGTTAACTTTAGAACTACATGGATGGGGACAACAAATACAATGACTCAGCGCTCGGTTGACTTAACCGAACGCGGCGTCAGCGTTCGGGTGGAGTCTGTGCTTTCCGGTGAGGACTGAGGGGGAGGAGGGGCTCTTTGTCACCACTCCGGCCTGCATGAACAATGCAGCATGCATGGTGCCCAGCTCAGCACAAAAGCCCGGGCGGGTCAAGCTCTGCATCCTCTGACGACTGCTTTCGGGAGAGACCACCAATCTGTTGGTATTTTTCCATTACACTGTGCCTCGCGCTCTACTAAAAAGATGACATGAACATGCCCACAAGGCCTGTGGACATGTGCACAGGACCTTGTGTTGGGTAAACACCGAAGTGTGGGGTGACAACGGGTCAGAGCGCCTCACCAATAGTGACATCGCTGAATATCACGTCCTGGACGCACCTTACACGCATCGTTTAACTACAATCCATATTTCACTATAAACGAACTTGGGACACGGATATGAGTGAATGGATAACAAAGAGAACCCACATAATAGCAACCGCAGTGGTCGCACCTTCTTCAAGTAGGTGGTCGCACCTTCTTCAAGTCGTAAGCACGCTGCGTAAGGGGGGCGCTTTGTTGGGATTTTGAGAGGTTATCCAGAGAGGTTATCTAGCTTTAGTTCGTTTCCTGTCCTGTTCTCTGATTATCAATGTTCGCGAGAGCAATAAGTGACGGACTGACAAAAAGAAAATAAAACAAAAGAAAACCTCGACGTATTGCCTTAGCAAAATCAAATATACAAAAAAACAAAACAAAAATGTCAACTTTTTTTTGTGTTTACTTCCGATTTTTTTTATTTTTTTAGTTTCTTGACACTCAAGTCTGCATTGTTGTCGTAGGTCGATCGTTTCCTGCTCTGCGTTGCGCTCAGGCTGGCATCTTTACTTCCATAAAACCACACCTTTTGTTTGAGGATTTTTTTTTTTTTTGGGGGGGGGAACTTTATGGAAACAAACGGCGCCTTGGGTAGGCGAGGGAAAACCTTAATTGTACGAACTTTGATGAGTCACAATCGGCAAAAAAGTGATGTTTCCACGAGCTCTTTCAAAGTCACCGCAGCTAATCGGAGTAGCGACAGGATTTGCTTGCTCGAAAGAATGTTCTCGTTTGCTCGTGCCACGCCCACGCTACTCATACCGAAAAACCCGGAAAATGGCGGAATGTCAGAAATGTATTTAAGATAATGAGTACAAGATACTCATAGAATACTCTCGATCAAAAGTATTTGCAAGATACCCATACTTCAAAAGTATTTAAGATACAGTATCTTGAGTAGAGTATTTGAGATAGGCACAAGTCTGCTTCAATGCATGGACTGAGCACGTGGCCGCTGGGCACGCTTTTCCGTGTGGCAGAACGTGCTTTTCCCCGTGGCAGAACGTACAACCAATTGGTACAACTATCGAATCTCCTCTCTAGTAACATGGTATACAGTAATTATCTGTTACACGACAGCAAGCACTGCACACTATGTGAGTGCAGGTTCATATTTCGTCATTAAACATAGGAACGAACAGATTTATTTCTAGCGCGTTCCACTGAATTCGACGTTTTCCCGACGTTTACCATACTTAGACATGATATTGAAGTAAGGCCCGTTCACACTCTTGCAACCGAGTTCGACCGAGAGAGACCAAACCGGTTCTTAAGCCTCTTGCAATCTCTTAGACCAGCTCCGCTGCAGCCGAGCTGGTCCTAAGAGATCGCAAGAGGCTTAAAAACCGGCTTGGTCCTCTCGGTCGAACTCGGTCGCAAGTGGTGAACGGGCCTTAAGACCTAGGCGCACGGTAGACTCATGCAGCTTACCTATAAAAAACCAAATTGTTCAATACCGAAAAAAAAAAACTAATCGCCAAATTGTCTTTTTTTTTTTTACTAGTATTGATATGTGAATTAAATTTTGTTTCTGGGAGACAAAAGTGACAAGCAGAATTGTCTCGAGGAGCGAATGTCAAAAAGGTCAATTGTCATCGCTGCCGCTCATAAAGTGGTCCACTCTATGAGCGGCAGACCTCCCCACAGGTCTGCATACTCAGCCAATTAAACGACACCAAGCGTTCGAAATGCTACCCACTTGGTGTCGAAATTTCAGCTCCGCGAAACAAGTGTTTGAAGACCCCAATATCAGTCATTCCCAAGGCGCGCAGATGCGCTCTCGTGACGTGCTCTACTGGCATGCGCTCTGGCTGTTGTGGCGCTCTCCTGCCGCGGCGCTCTGAGGTCGGCTCTCCATTTTCCTCCCTTCAGGCATTTCCTGTTTCAGGTATGCAGACTTCAGACGAGTGTTTGGAGCTGTTACCCTACCCTCAGCCATAAGCGCAAGCAATTGACACCCCAAAGGTCGTATTTTTTTTATTCTCTAAAACGACGCAAGTTGTAGTCATAAACACGCAAAAAAAACCGCATCGCGAAAACAAATTTCTACACGCGGGCGCGCGCTTTTTTATTTTTGGCGTTTAAGGCTGCGGTCCCACGGCGGCCATCTTGAACAAGGCGTTAGTTCAACCAATAGATGGCGACACGCACCCGTGGGGTGGCCGAAACATTGGTTCACGGTGGGTGGCTCGAGCACCATCACGTTCCCCGTGGCCTTGCTCGCGCCGCTGCCAGCTGTGCTCAGCTGGCTCAATAGCGTGGCCTAGAGCCACTCTATATGGCAGCGAAGCTGCCAGAGTAGCGACACGACGCAAAATTATCTAGATGCACGACGTCAGAAGCGCCTATAGTGATCTCCATTTTGGGCCTGGGAGGTTGCCATGGCAACCGTACTGCTAGCGACGCCGGGCGGCAACCTTTATCTAGCTGATATCTCCATTCGTTCATTGAAAGGTGGTAAAAGACCTAAAAGACGCTTTGCATGGCGGTACGGCACGGGCCTCTGGAGGAGCGGTGCCTGTTTCTTCCGTGAAGTGAGACGATTTGCAGCCCGGGGAGTGTCGGGCGACGAGAGCTGCTAAGTATCGTAGGTGCGCGGACAAGGCAAGTGGTTTTCCGCGCCGCCGGGATGGCGGCCGCTTCGTGGGATGAACGTACCGTCCTTGCACTTTCGGACATCGCTCCTATGGAACAAAATCCGATTACGCCGGCCACAACAAAACGATTGCCTCGGGACATGACTGCTGCTCGACTGCCCCATAGTAAGAGAATGTACGCTTAGCACCATACTTCAAGACCCAATCATTTATTCAAGATGAGATTATCTCACCGACTGGCGATGAGCGACGTCGACGACGGTCTCAACATCGTTTTGTGCGATGAACAGTCGACGGGATTGAACCAAGAAGGACAGCACGGGGGTCTACAGAGGATCGTTAACGCCATCAAAAGAGACGGACGCCGGAGATGAGGTGTTCTTGCCGACAGGCCAAGTGGTCGTTTGGAGGTTTACCGGCATGCACAAAGTCAATATTCTAATCTGGTGTAGCACGCATACCCGTGTTAAAGGGGCCTAGAAATGATTTTTTAACTTCTTCTTCCTTAGCTTTAATCCTCAACTCAAAAGAGAACAGTGGAATCAGGCGGTCGTGACATGCTAGGGCACCGGTACGATGACCCCAATCTTCCACCGTGCTTTTTAGGCACACCATAGAACTTGGCATTCGCAAGTGCACTCATGTGCACTCATTGGCCACGAACGCGAATTTAAATATTCGTCGACGAATTGATTGTTGACGAGCGCATACGTCCGAGTGACGCAGTTTTCGTGTCAAATGCGTGAGCTGGGGTCGGCTGACGCCATTTTGGCTTTTGTAGGCATTGCAAAGAGGATATTTAGAACCATGCACACATGATGATAACATCATAGCACACGGACATTAAGGGGGATTCAACCGCTCGTCACTCAATGGGCAAATTTCGCTACACAAACCTGAGTTTCAGGAATGCTCGATCGTATTCATTCTTTTGGAGGTTTCTTATGATAACGTAATGAAGGTTGTACGGCCCCTGGATTTTTCTTTTAGAGCGCTGGAGATTTTTAATAAAATCAAGAAATATGACCGTTTTGACCGTTTTTAGCGCGTTTTGAGGCATTTTTGAAAATACAATTATTTAGAAGACAAACGTGACAAAACGCTTTGCCGTACGTACTAGGGGTGCCTCTAATCTTAATTTTAAGACCATTACGAGAAAGCAAAATAATGTTGTATTTGCGTATTTGTGTAAATAAAATCACCCTGTTAATTTTATTTCCAAGTTGCTAAACGAGATGGCGACACTAGTACTAAATGCCTGAAACCGGAGCTTTTCTTGCTGTTGCTGCTGTTGTTGTTTTTGTCTCGAGCTCGAATTCGACCGCGATGTCTCGTTGCTCGTGGATCGGTAGCACGTGTAGCGAAAGCTCGCACTGTAAAGCCCACTGATCGTGGATTCAATCCCCTGCCCCTGCCCGTTTCAATCTGGATGAGCATCGTACCGGCGTGCTGTCATGTATCACTATTGCGTGATGCACCCTGAAGACGTCAGATAGGCAGCGCTATACTGCACTGTCTTTCATCTCCAACGAAGACACCAGATGCCCTCAGACCTGACTAAATTCCCGCTGTGTAGACATAGACACAACAGAATTACAATTGATGGCTCCGTTCGTCGGCACTATTTGAACGCTGGAAAAAAGCGTAACTAGTCATCACCAGACTCCTAGCGAAAGGCCTGATAAGGCTCTGAAATCGATACTTTTGTTGATTCTATTTTTTTGTGTGTGCTATGTTAGCGCGCGTGGTGAAACGCTTGCATACGCTACAAGCGTGGCATGTAAGCACCCTAAGATCGTGCAGGGTTGAACAGAGATATCCTAAAGGCTGAACTCCATGGGACGAATATGCTGCGAACAACCGACGAATTCGCCCGGCGGCTTTTGCTCTGCGCGTGGAATCAACACAGTGGCTGCTACGTCGCGCGCAAAGCGAGCGTGCCGTCGGGCGGCGTTCGCCAGTTATTCGTCACATAATCTCGTTCGATGGAGTTCATCCTTAATATGTAGGATGCCTCAATGTCCTTCTGCTTAGGGTGTTGCCACCCCTTGTAGTATGCCTGATGCCGACAGAACGCGCTCACGGGTAAAATACAAATAAATCGACGAAAACAAAATGTCGCCATAGCACAGTCAGTGCCACAAACGCGTGCCGGGACACGCTCTTTCACGCGCTTCTGAACAAAAAATAAATAAAAATAAAATAGAAGTATGGGATGAAATGGCCAGATGTCTCCACCCTAAGCAAAGCGCACATGAGGGCACCCTACTAATATGTATATAGAAATAGAAAAAATATAGTCGAATGAGTTTCAAAGAACTTATTCCAAAACAACACTTATTTTATTAAACATTATTTCAGATATTTTCATTCTCTGTAGACCTTGTTTGGTGTGTAGTGGATATGAAAAACAAAAAAAAGAATCATGATTTATATATTTTAAACAATTACAATATATTTTCTTAACTGACAAATAGGTGCTTACTGTGAGATGCAAATTGAATTTTGACGTTAGCGTTCTGGCGCTCGAAACAATTTTTTTCTAAATTGAACATAATTTAGCATAATAATTTAGCATTAACATAATGAATCAATTCTAAATTGAACAGAAACGTATTTTCTACCTATTGATGGCCCGTTTGGTTTTCTTAGTAATCCGCAAAACGGGAAGTTTCGCGGATTACTAAGAAAACCAAACGGGCCATCAATAGGTAGAAAATACGTTTCTACCTAAAGTAAGGCGTACGTTTTTTTTTTCTTTCTTTTTTATTTTTTAATTTTTAGGCAAACTCAAAAGAACCTTTAAATAACTTTAGTGTCTTCATAAATAACCTCCGGAATTCACTATGCTATTGTCCGTAATGAACACCTCTTTCAACAGTGATCTTACATTGTCACGGTGGAATGAAGCGGCGCCACCTTGCCTGTCTGGAAACAAATTGGGGTGTGTGTGTGTTTATACAGCTTAGAGCAGGGGTGGCCAGGCTGACTTGGCCTAAGAAACACATACAAAACCACGAAACTTCCAAGAGCCGCTTGGGGTGGGGGGGGGGGGGGCACACATTTTTATCCAGAGGAATAAACGAAACTGGAACTACTTTCGATCTACCCGAGTCAAAAACAGTCCGACTGTACATAAGGTAGCAGTAGCACACGACTACCAAACCGCAACCTATCCTTCGATTCAAAACGCGTGCTATTTCTCTTTTGGGGGAAGTGCTCGTGTGACCAGGAGGGAGGCGGCTGTGTGTATGTGTGTGTGTGTGTGTGTGTGGGGGGGGGGGTCGAGGGAGCCGCAAGCCGCATTTTAACACGCGAAGAGCCGCATGCTGCTCGCGAGCCGCAGATCGTCCACCCCTGGCCTAGAACATAGTCTGCCTCAACGGGCGACTTGTCTCCCAGCTGTAGGTGAGCAATTTAGGCAGTGCAGTACAGCCGCTAGCCTGGGGTCTTTAACGTGCATCACGCAGTAGTGATGCACGACC
Source organism: Ixodes ricinus (assembly GCA_037355805.1). Classification (NCBI taxonomy): domain Eukaryota; kingdom Metazoa; phylum Arthropoda; class Arachnida; order Ixodida; family Ixodidae; genus Ixodes; species Ixodes ricinus. Next base: position 56,223 of record JAZHYW010008060.1, on the reverse strand, counting down.
GCACGCCGGTACGATGCTCATCCAGATCGAAACGGGCAGGGGTGGAATAGACCGATCTCACCAGCTGGTTTGAGTACGCCACGTACCGCTGCCGCCATGCATCGTGGGAGCTGTAGTCTTTCTGTACGTGCGACCACCCTGCTGGAGGTCTGCACGTGCAGAGCACGAGGCGGCACGAGCTGTCTCGTGAACTGGTATCTGCCTCCTATGAACTACAGTTATGGCGGCGTCACGCATGCGTGGAATGCTTGGTGATATCGGTCTATTGAACCCAGGATCCCTGGGTTATACAGCGCGAGCTTTCGCTCCACGTGCTCCAAGCTGGCGTGCTCTAGCGCACTCGGCCACCGATCCTTTCTCTTTACTGCATGTGGCCACCGACCCTCTTTACGTCTGGACACGATGTCTGGACTAGGGTGCACGTGCGCTTTGCTTAGGGTGGGTATCCGGCCTTTTGTCCCACAATTTATTTCCTTGCTGCTGGAAGCGCGTGAAAGAGCGGTCCCTGCACGCGTCTGTGGCGCTGACTTGCTATGGCGACATTTTGCTTTCGTCGATTTCTTTGTATTTCCCCGTGAGCCGTGCTGTCCTCGGTACTACAAGGTGGCATCACCCTAAACAGAAGGCATTGAGCACCTAGTCTGGACTAAAGCCCTTCGATATGTTCGCGTTTGTCTTGCAAGTGGTGTCAAATGCGCCAGTGCACGAGGCCCGTATCTCGAGCGGCCCTTGGAAGCAGTTATCGGTGCAGTACTGAAATGACCGGCCCTTCGAAGCGAATGGCAGCGGAGCACCCGCTCCTCGCACGTGTCTTGCGCGTTTCCACAACAATGGTTGGCGGTACTTGAAAGCGTGAATTTTATCAAATGAATTTAGTCTGCACTTGCCGGCAGCGCCTTCAACTTATGGAATTTACGAGGATAACTCGAGTGCATCATGGCTTTGTGTATTTGAGTGGTTCTTTTTCGCTGACAGGCAGACAGACGGAAAGTGTCCTTTCTTGCCATACCCGTTGCCAATGTTGTCAGCTGCTGTGCACTTGGCGCGCGATTGTGGACGAGTAGTAGAGCCGAGCCATTTGCTTGGACAGAGAACTCCTTGTTACAGTTCACGGGTGGGAAACGATTGCTTCTTTTTGCTTCTGACTCGACGCGCAGAAGTGTGGACCTCGTCGACCAGGTCCACGCCTTTGGACGTGGAGAAGTGTGGACCTCGCCACTAAATGAGCTATGCTTAGGGTCGGCACTCTGTTCCCCAATATTGCTGTGGGCGCCGCCATCTTGGTGCTTACGCAGAGCAGACGCAACTGCCGATCGTCATTATTCAAAAGTGCGACTTCCTCAGCATTAGATTCGGTGTTAGGAAGCTCATGAATTATTGATTTGCTCTGTCGCGAAGCGTTTAAACATTTGTGGAGGACGTAAAAACGTTTCCTGTGATTTCAGATAAATTTTCAGATAACTGGCAGCCATGATTTTAAGCCACAATATGGACAAGTGTCGTTACCCTGAAGCGTAGCTTATTTAGTGGCACTAGGGAAGATCATGGCGAAACAGCGCAGCACTGAGCTAGATTTCAGACGCCATCATTTTTCTATAGTGCCACTAAATAAGCTACGCTTCAGAGTAACGACACTTGTTCATATATTGACTTAAAAGCATTGTTGCCAGTTATCTGAAGATTTATCTAAAATCACAGGAAACGCTTTTCCGTCCTCCACAAATGTTTAAACAGTTCGCGACAGAGCAAAGCAATATTACAAGCTTCCTAACACCGAATCTAAAGCTGAGGAAGTCGCATTTTTGAATCATGACGATCGGCAGTTGCGTCGACTCCGCACAAGCACCAAAATGTCGGCGCCCACAACAATGTTGGGAAACAGAGTGGCGATACTCTAAGCGCAGCTCATTTAGTGGCTCTAGTTCTTCCCAGAAGTGTCGCGGGGCACGTGTCTCGAGCATTTCCACAAAAATTATTGGCGCCACTTTTCCCAGGATAGATGGGCTTTACTCCACACATCCTGGGAGCGGGTTTGCAAACCAGTATTCAGACGAAGAGCAGGCCGATATAGGACATAGGAAGTGCAAAACTGCCACTTTATTTCTTTTTTGTTTTCTAGCTTTCAATTAAACTCTAAAAATAAACTTCTTTTTTTTTTTTTCAAGACAACGTTTGCATGTTAAATTTCCTGGTCCAAACGGCCGCAACGCCGCACCTTGTGCTTTCGAAAATTCCGAACGTGGACGGAACTTCGAATCTCTCCGGAAATCAGAGCTTATTCTACGTTTTGTAAGCCAGTGTAATCAACGTTTGTACTGGCTCGTATCTCGCGCCGCCTGTTGGCCGCTTCCTGCAGCGGCAGACGCAGAGCGAAGAAGATCTAGCTCGAGATCGGCGGCGAACAGCCCGCGGCCCGAGCCCACCTCGAGCGCCCGACCTGCATGCGATGCTGCGAACGTGCAACTCGTTTGTTCCGGAAAAATTCTGCGCCATCTATGAGGAAAAGGGTACAAATAAATAGCGGTTGAATCCCCCTTAACGAGCACAAAACGGGCCCAGCTACAAAAAATAAATATTACACTCATAAAAAATAATTGTCTGTAACTTGTTAATTACAAAGACGAACACACCTCTGAGCATATGTTTAATAGTATCTGTTGATGCATTGTTATAGAGAAGGTCATTTCATATACGTCATTTGAGCAAACGCCAGCTTGTCACTTAAAAAACAAACAAAAAAAACACTGCGATCAAGTGCAAGCTATTGCAACGAAAGCACGTTTATCAAAGTCTTCAGAGCTGTCAATTCGTAAAATCGTCGATTAGTACAAAAGGTTAAAGATCGCAGGCGCTTCCTCGCTTAAAGTTGCTGTGATTATTCGGTGACCCAGGGCTGAAACAACTTCCCCTGGGCCCTACACACAACGTATACCTTTCGTTTCGATTCTCAAAAAGTCCAACATTCAAAGGAAGCTACAAAACGCGAAAATGTTATCCTAAAAGCTATTTGATAAAATCGTCGGTTAGTACAAAACGTAAAGGTCGCAGGAGCTTCCTCGCTAAAAGTTTCTGCGATTGCGCGGTTACCTGGGGCAGAAACAACTTGTCCAAGCTAGGTCCAACATGCGACGCATACAATTCGCATCAACTCTCAGACATTCCAACGTTCAAACAAGGCTAGGAGTATGCGAAAATTGCATGCAAAAAGTCTTATCGGTCCTTGAACACATCCGGGAATCCGAGCACCGCGACGGCGATATGACTGATGCTGTCGCACAGGTGCTAATATCCAGAGCGATCTTGCACAGAAAAGGTATAAAGTCTCATTCTTTCATATCTTCACGTTATACCTGTGTCAGAGAGCACGAAGAAGTCCGAAATCGTCGGCAAGCAGCGGCACATTACGACTACCGCGCACCGAACAAACTCGTATCCACCAGCTCTGGGCGCTGCCATCTTACCGGTGACATCACGGCTCTTGCGAGGTCACGTGACGAGCAGTCACTCGGTTGCTACGGAAACCGAGCCAGCTCAGCTCGTTGCTATGGTACCGCGTGTGACCAATCACGGTGAGAGGCGGCACAGGGAAAAGCGTGGCGCTACTCTGGCAGCTACGCTGCCATATCGAGTGGCTCTAGCGTGGCCCAGCAAACGAATGTATGCGAGAATTTCAGGCTTTGTATAAATTGTTCTCTGATATAGGGAGATGCGGTTCAGCGGTTGTCACGGGCTTTCGCAATAAATCTTACCAAGAAGGAATCAATTGTTGATTGACGTGTCAATACTCTTTCAATGAAAACTTCTGCAGGGATGCACGCTCAGTAGACTCAATCTTCCAAGACATCAGTGGAAGCGGACGTCAAGTAAACTGCTTCGCAATTTACGGTACTTACCTCACCATTATAATGACGACCGAAAAGTGACATAACGAAATATTGTGTTTCATGGGATCCGGAAGATTTTGTAAAGGTTGTTACATTATAGTTCCCAGAAAACAAACGCCGTTGCAATATTTTCGAAAGTACCGATATAATGTTGTAAGTACAGCTTCGGAGGAGTATGATGAAAACCATCAGAATAAATAGGAAGACGTTTATTTGCAATGAACACGCTATGAATGAACGGCGTTTAGCGACGGCAAGTTATGAGCGTATGGGAATTTATAAGTTCACGTGATTGCTAACTATGGACATGCGGACAATGACGACCTGTTTTGTCGGGAGATGGAGTAGCGGTGATGACCTGATATCGGACGAATCGTGGCAGACGAACAAGCAAGTTTCTTCTCAGCGAATGGTAAGCGTCCAGTGTCAAGCACAGCACGGCTACCGACGTTGTCGACGTTTCGAACACTTACCACTTTCGACAAAAGTGTTGGCACATCAGCTAACTTTGTGGAAAGAGTCGAAGGCTTCCTCGAGTCCAGCGCCATCATGAACTGTAACTGAAAACGATCCACTCTTCACTCTGTGGGTGGCGAAACGTATCCGCATCTGCGGAGTCATGGTCGATGCGTACTCTAAGTGGTTGGAAGTTTACACGATGCCTGCCACGACGTAAAAACGCGTCATAGACGTTCTACGCTCTCTTTTCCCTACTTTTGCCCTATCAAAAATACTTTTCTCTGATAACGCGCCAAATCTTGCTTCAAATAAAATAAACAAGCCCCCCCCCCCCCCCCCAAAAAAAAAATGGCATCAGGCATCACATTAGTGCACCATACCATCCTGCAACTAACGGGCAAGCAGAACAGTGGGTGTGCGAAACGAAAAAAGCCCTCTTAATTGAAGCTTACGGAAGAAGCAGTTCAGTGAAGAATCGCCAGGTTCTTGTTCCAGCAGCACGCGACGGTTTCATTTTACACGGTAAAAACACCCGCCGAAACAATATGTTCGGCGGACGAAGAGCCACACCGCTCGATCTCATCTGATACTATGGCCATGAATGAAGATCGAGAGACTCCCAGATCGGGAGTAATGGCAGATTATTCGGTCGGACAACTTGTGTACGTGAGGAATTTCAGCGGAAGTCGGGCCTTCCATGTAAAACTTGAGTGAAAAAGGCTCTATGTTGGTTGACAAGAAGGTGTCATCCCTCTGAAGACGTTGGATATCAATGCCCTTGAGTGTAAATATAACGAAATCACAAAACTCTCTTTGTGTATTGTGTAACTGCCCTTGTATTTGGTAGTAGAGGCTATGGTGGTGATTTGGACCTTTCACACCAGGCTCCTATTTCTTATTTTTCGCCTCATACTCCTTTGCGGTTTCAGTAGTCTTCAAGAATCTTTTGGAACGGGGACAATTTACGTCAATGAGGCCATTTGTTCCAAGTAGTCAATCAGGGAATGCTGCTAGAAATCCGTCCTTTATATTAACGAATAAGCCGCACTTCTGCACATTGCAGTTTTCCTGTTCCACGTACAGTTGTAAAGCAGCATCCTCATTGATTCTACCATATTCTGTTGCGGGTGAAGAAAGGTCTTTGGGTACACGATACTTGAAACAAGTCTGGCACTGTACGTTGTGGTTCGACACCCACTAATATCGTCGTCCTTATAGAGCCTGATAATTTAATCATTACTTCGTCACCTCATATTGCTCTTCATCAACAGTAAGTACAATAGGCTACCGCCATATTACAATTCAAGAATTGAAAAATTGAGTCGTTCAGTCCTTCAATATGTTTATTAATTATATAATGTTATTACGTTACATTACCTCGAGACGATCGACGTCCATCGTCGATCTTCAAATACTTATATAAGGGGGGGGGGGGGCGAGCGATCGGTGGCCGAGTGCATGTCTAGCGCACACCAGCTCGGAACACGTGGAGCGAAAGCTCGCGCTGCAGAACCCACCCCGCCCCTGCCCGTTTCGATGTGGAAGAGCATCATACCGGCGTATGGTCGTGTATCACTACTGCGTGGTGCACGTTAAAGACCCCAGGTTTGCGGTTGTACCGCACTGGCTAAATTGCTCATGTACACCTGAGACACCAGACGCCCACTAAGGCAGACTAACTTCCGGCTGTATAAACATACACACAACAATTTGCAATTAGACGCACAATCACAAAGAACACAGCGTGTCACCTCTTTTTTTTTTACCGTCTTTTTTTTAACCAGCGCAAGCTCGCGCGTTCTCTCTTTTGAGACGGTTAGAACTAACGTTGATTAGAAACAGTCGCACATAAAACCCGCGTTTCTCCTACCCGGCCGCTTCCTCCTCTCATTATGTGTAGGTGGTTAAAACTAAATAAGCTATAATAATGGTGTATTATTCATATTTAGTTTCAGTTTCAGTCAGGGGAAAGGAGGTTCGCGGGAAGTAGGGCCAATAAATGAGCTGCGCTTAGAGTATCGGCACTCTCTTTTTCGACAGTGTTGTGGACGCCGCCATTTTGGTGCTTGTGCAGAGCCAACGGTAGAGCAGGCGCAACTGCCGATCGTCATGATTCAAAATTGCGACTTCCTCAGCATTAGATTCGGTGTTAGGAAGCTCATGTAATATTGCTTTGCTTTGTCGCAAACTGTTTAATGTGGAGGACGGAAAAGCGTTTCTTGTGATTTCAGATACAGCTTCAAATAACTGGACACCATGATTTTAAGCCACAATATGGCCAAGTGTCGCTACTCTGAAGCGTAGCTTATTTAATGACACTATTCATGCCCTTGTTCAAGAAGCTTGTAATACCTGGAGGGTCCATGACGTGAGCCCTGTGGATTCCACAAGCCACTACCTTTTGACACCTGCCTCTTCCTCAATGTTCCCGCTAGTGCCAGTAAATTAGCTATGCTTCAGAGTAACGACACTTGGCCATATTGTGGCTTACAATCATGGTTGCCAGTTATCCGAAGCTTTATCTAAAATCACAGGAAACGCTTTTCCGTCCTCCACGAATGTTTAAACAACCCGCGACAGAGCCTAGCAATATTGTATCAGCTTCCTAGCACCGCATCTAATGCAGAGGATGTTGCACTTTTGGATCATGACGATCGGCAGTTGTGTTTGCTCTGCGCAAGACCCAAAATGGCGGCGCCCAAAACAATTTTGGGGAACGGAGTGCCGATACTTTAAACGCAGCTCATTTAGTGACTCTAGGCATGAAGTGAACTCGGGTGTATTCTTTCCCTCTTCGTCTTTATCGTTTATTGATTTCAATTATATCGAATAATGAACACTTTATATCACGCTACGCTTGTGTAATTATTTCTCTTAGATTTATTAACCTGACCCAGTACTTAAACCGTTCATTTATCGATAGTAAATCTTCAAATATATTTTCTAAATGTGAAGGTGAAACGACACGGAGATTGATGATGATACAGACGCCAACGCCGCCCTCGAAAATTGTTTGAACTTGGAAATCAGCAGTTTTGTCTGCCATCCGCCAGGTAGCACAACAAAACACCCAAACAGTTTTTAATTGTTTTTAAAATTAGCTAAGCTCTACAACTATCAAGAAACCAAAGCAAGATCATTGGGAAAATCTAATACATCGCAATGTATATCTATTCCATAGAATAAATGTTATTAGATGCCAATAAATCTGTTTGATGTCCAAAAAAGATGTGCGTCAAAAACAGGTAAGTTTGAAGGGCTCCCGGAGCGTTATGACTTTGAAAATAAAAAAAGCCACCGTCCACCTCTTGGGCAACTATTGTAGTTCTAAATGTTCTAAACGATTTTACCATGGTTTAATTATTTACTCAGCGGCATTTGAATTACGATGACTCGAAGCACAAAAAAGTGCTACGTTTGATATAGAATATCTAAACAAAAAAATATTACACAACATTAATTTTTTTTCTGCATATTACCAAATATAATCACTACATCTGTAGCTAATTTCATTGCCCTAGCGCTTGCCATTAAAAGTATATTTGTGCTGAAAAATGTCAATTTTAGGGCAATATTTGGAGAGCTGTAAAAAACAAAGTAGTGCAAATACCAAAAAAGTATACCGTTACATTCTGCTCCGACATCATCTTAACAAAACTGCTCTATTGGAACCGTGTTATCTTTAATGAATCGTTCGTAAAACATGAACCAGCGGAGCAAGTGAGGGTCCGCGCCATCATATTCACAACGCTACAAATGCGCATGAACAGTATAAACCAATACATACATAATATCAAATGAAAGAGGATTGCATTGCCTTTCGAATGACATCAATCCCACAAAACAGTGCTTAAAAGGAGATGAGTAATGACCTACCAAAAAGTACCTAAACTGCCACATTCAGTGGGACCGTGGCCTTAAATCTCCCGCCGTTACCTCCTCCCTTCTTTTGATCGATGACGTCAAAAATCAGAAAATTTCGAAGCTTTGTAGGCGACATTTCTATAACATTTAATAACGGCAATCGTAAAACATGTTTTTTAACGCAATTGCGAACGCACTACGGCCCCTCTTTTTGAAATACCCAAAATCGGAGTTCGGTGAGATGTCCCTTCCTAGAATTGTGTCCTCCTCAGAAAACTCGGCGGCACTCGAGCAGATGGGGCGAGTCGGCGAAGAAACCGTGTTTTTTTCCCGCGCCGGCTCCCTTCTATCCCGCCAGCTCGCCTCCTCCTCGCATCGGGTCAGCGGAGGTCCGAGAAAAAGTCGAGTCGCAGGAGACCGCAAAAGTTGACTCACTGCACTGGCGGGGACCGCGCGGGAACTTCAAATTCGGCATTTGGAAATTGTTTTTTTAATTCACAAATACTGAATTCCCAAGTTTCGAATTTTGAGGGTAATGTCCCGGCAACCGTTTTCAATCGTTTCGGATAATAATAAAAAATATGATTTTGAGGTGTCAGTGCCCCTATAAGTATTCTCTGCAGTTTTCCTTCTCTCTCGGAAGCGAAAATTTAAATATTCAAATTTCGTTCGGAAATGAGTCAAGCATGACGGATAATAACCGTAAATGATAATTGCACGTTTGTATTTTGAACGACTGGCTCCATTTTCGTTCCAACGGTGCACTCGAGCAAGCGCTCGAAGAGAGCGAACGGAGAGCGCGATGCGTCATGGGATATCCGGCGCAAACCAAAACAGAAAGAAAAGATTTCCCGCGTTCGTGAAGTAGCAAGGCTGGCGCATTATGAGTAGGGGTGTCGAGTTCGACCAGGTTCGACTTTTTCGACCTTTTAGTGAAAATTTGACGAACCTTGTATTGAGGTTCGACTCGTGTGCGCATGCGCGACAGGCTGGCCAGTTGGCTTCGGATTGATGGTGATGGTTAAGGGATGAATTAAGGGCAGCGCTGATTGGTTATTTCAGTTAATACAGTACAAAAAATTAAGCTATTAACTTCTTCAGTTATTAGAACCAGTTACTTTTAATTGCAGCTGTTCACAAAATTAAAATAACCCTTTGCACAAAAAAAGATAGTTCTCCAAACCTAGATATGCTTGTACCACACTGTCCACAAAGTCGAACCGGTCGAATCTGGTGAAATGTTCGAAGGTTCGTCGAACCGGTTCGACCCAGTCGAACCCCGAAAGTTCGACCTAAAAATCCGGTTCGACAAAAGTTCGCCACACCCTAATTATGAGCTTTGCCGTTGGTGGCGTTGTCAGCGTTGTGGTGGTATGAATAGACCATTCCATTTAGCGCTCTCTGGGCGGCACCATTCGGCAGCAGCGCCCTCTCCATACATCCGGGAAATTCAGCCGGTTCCGCGGGGCAAAATGAGAGAGATATAACGCTAGCAGAGTTGGGATAACAAAGGTGTGAATCTCCAGTTCCGCTAAACGCAGACGATCAAAAAAAAAAAAATGAAAAAGGAATTCCATTGTAGATTTGAGTACTTCTGGGACATCGGCATGCACCGCAAAAATATATTGTGTTCCCTGTTTCTTGAGGCAAGAGCTGAGAGCAGGCACACGTTAGAATGTACCTTTCCCTGCGTGTAAATAGAGTTTCATAGGACTGCGTTGTTAGCGGGAGCTCGTGCAGTCGCTTTGAGCATGGATTGAGCACGCGCCCGGAAGGCTCTCACTAAAACTTTCTCAGTATCTTGAGCGATGTGCATTTGCAGACTCGGCATCACTCGAGTTAGGCAAATAAGAGACTTCACAACGCGTGGAAAACCAGGACTTCTCGGTAATTTTTAGCATTACCAATTGTTTTGCCAAACCAGCAACTTGGTTTACTTCGTACACATTTTGTCAACGTAGAATGCTACCTTCAACTGTACACATGCGCATGGAGGAACATGTGACGTCTGCTATGTACGCGCAGCGGCCTTGCGAATTTAATTACCTGTCAAATCACATCTCATTTATTTCCCCTCAGTTAAAAAAACAACAACAAAAAAAACAAACAAACAAACAAAAGAGTGTGTGTTCGGTTGCCTTGTCAGTGCGTTCCTCATTTATCTCAATTACTAGCGAGGCCTTCTTTCATCCTTACCGTGTTTCGAGATACTGTTTTGACGTTTCCTCTGGTACGCCCTTGAGCTCACTTGCAAAAGCGTATTTGCCTTGCCGCAGAACCGCAGACGTACCTTACTGCGCGAGTTACAAATGAGGGCAGAGAGATTAATTCAGCAGAGCCTTCAAAAGGAAAGAGCAATTTTTTTTTTATATTCTCAATAAGTGATATTTTAATAATCACAGAGGAAAAACCACATCTAAAGATGAAGACATCAAAACATTTATTGCTACGAGGCAAAATATTCCACGTTTGTCACCATCTGGACTAGTCGTCTTTTCAAGAAACACTACTGTTCAACTACAAAGACATCCGTAACAAAATCAACTACTGCACATTTGTCTCGTTTCACTGACGCAATATTCTCGCGATAACCCACAACCCTGTTTGTTTTAGTGGCACCCCAGTCTCTCACAAAACGTTCTCAACTCGGCCGACTCAATGCAAGCGAGCTAAGAGCGAGCGAGTCAGTTTCCATTATCAAATACGCGCGAAAAGATGTGTAAAAGTTCTTCGTGCCGGAAATTTCGCCCGTGTTTGTTCTCGTCTCATGATCGTGTTAAGCGATCTTTATCGGCGAGACCGAAAGAGACAGGTAATACGATCCAGAGATTTACAATGACGTACTTGCCTTGTAAAGTGTCTCTCGGAGGCAGTCGAAAATATTTCCGAACGATCCGATAGATCCATTGTCTTCGTCGCTGAAGATTTTCTTTGTCCCGTCGGGACAGCAAAAGCTTCTTCCGTTTCGCAACGCTTTTCGTACAATTCACAGCGCTCTGTAGACTCTATAAACATTAGTCCAGAAATTCAAATGCAACGTGTCCAACTTTGCTGAGGCAACTGGAGGCGCACGGCGGGGCAGTCCTGAAGAAAACATACCGCAGAACGTATGCAGATCCCCCTGAACGCCACCTTTGGGGGTCCGAGGAGGCCCAGATTGAACAGAAAAGGCTAGCGAAAATCGCTTGTATGAGACGCGACCAGCTTTCATGAAAACTTGGCGCTTTCGTTCGAAAAAAAAACAAAAAGGAGACGTTTTATTGACTTTATGCCGAGGAAGTCACACCGAATGCAATAATTATCAGGTGTTATGAGCGTGACATTGAGATGAGCAGTGACAAAGCGTTGTTCCCGAGCATCATAAAAAAACAAAAAACATTTAGCATGAGAGTAAATATCTACCAACGCAGTCCAAAGTACTAACTGAGAGGAGAAATTCTGAAACACAACACTGGAGAGACCTTCGACGCCGAAGGACTCTCCGGTACATACTACAAAAGCGCACCATCACGGCACCATATTTGGAGCCAGTCATCAAGTCCCTTTTTGAATGCCATGCACACACGTATACTGTTACTGTACAAACAGTCCTGAACGATGCCTTGGGTCAGGGATTTCCCCAGAACCCCCCTAGGGGGGGGGGGGGTACACCCCCCTAGTTTTCCTAAACACCTGCCCCCCTTGAATCTAAAAACAAAAAAAAAACATATTCTTTTTTTCAGATTAAGTAGAAAACACCACCTCTCAGGTGTATATATAGAGAAAGGGAAACATACATTACGGGTATGAGCATTTGGTTAAGAGACGTCTGTAATTTAGCTAGTGGACTAAAAAATAAACAGTTTTATATTTTATCTAGCCTCGCCTCGCATCGCCTCCCTCTCCCCCCCCCCCCTCCCGAGCCATTGGGACACCCCCCTTGATTAGAATCCTGGGGAAACCCCTGCCTTGGGTTAAGTAAAGTGCCACAGTAATAAAATGAACATATATGTTTAAAACAGCTGAGCTGGAACTCACGTGTTTTGCTTGGAAGTTGCGGCTAGTGGCCGTGACTGCACGTTGTTGTCACAGTTACTGCATGGTTACACTGATTACTTGACCCTAGCCGAACAGAACTGGTGGGTTAATCAGGTTGAGTCAAAAAGTGTTAGTCGCCCAAACGAGGGACAATGAGAGGTTTGAAGGAGCCTAGAAACTACAGTGCACATTGGACGAAACCAACTCCACTTGGCAGATTTCTGCCTGCTTCGAAGCTATATCGAGTTTGAATACGTGACTCAAGCTTGTTAAATGTTTTAAAACATCTCGAGCACCCATACGTTCCGGAGGAAAAACCAGTTGCGCACCAACTTGTTTTTGGGTGAGAGGCAAACCAGACCCCCCCCCCCCCCCCCTCAGGGCAGGGGGCGGTGCCCCTGGTATCCCTCGGGCGCCGCCGGTCAGCGTTTGCCATGCCCAGTGGCGGCTGTTTCAGGTTGGGGGGGGGACGGGGAGGAACACATGCCTTGCCCCCCCCCCCCCCACAACACACACACACACTCTGAGAAGTGGGGGCAAGCGCCCCCCTTCCCACCCCGGTTGGCACACCCATGGGAGAAATACAGGAACGACGGGGACGTCTTTTAGCTGTCGGACACTAGCGCGAGTCATCGCGGGAATTCGGGGCGTGCGCGAGCTGCTGTTTGGGAATGCACCCAGGCTGCATTGCACTCGAGCGGCATGAGTATCATGTCTACCTTCCTGTGTTTTTAGCTTAGCGTAATAAAGGCGGCGCACTCGTACCGGAAGCAGGCCAACGGGTAAGTCCTCATTAGGTTGCACAAGCTAGAGTTTAGGTGTGCGTGCAAGAACAAAAAAAAAATATTAAAACAAAAACTTATCAACGCAACGGTGCTCGTGTGTTTCACAATATTCTTATCGCATGAGGTGCTTGCAATTACCCTCAGCAAGCGTCTCAGTCGCACTTCGCAAAAAGACTAGCTGGGACGGTGATCTGGCCGATGTAAACCAAACCGCAGGCAAGCAGCTGTGCGTGATCTCATGATGGGACAAACTGAAACCAAATAAATGAGCTCGAAAATAACATAGAACACAGAACATAGCTTTATTGGTGGAATAAACAGTTTACAAAATACAATATCGAGCCGGGATAGCACCAAGGGCTTCTGTACCTGGCTTGGCAGGTACACAAGCCCTTAAAAGAAAGTGCATCTTCTCTAAAAAAAACACACTAAACCTCAAGAATGTGCCCATTGTCTCCTATAAGATAAAGATATAAATGTATTTGACGCTTCCAAGATATAATACACTTACGTTTCCTTAGGGTAAAAAAAATAAAATACTAAAAGTTGTTTTTCTAAGACTGACGAGATCTGGTTAAACATATAAAATAGCTCAAAAAAAGACAAGGGCAATAAGTATACAGGACAAGCGCTAACTTTCAACTTGTGTTATTCAGGAAAAGCAAGCATATACACACACGACAGGCGAAGCAGCACCACATAAAAGTTGATTAATTTTGTACCCGATCATTCAGAACTGAAATTCATTACTATGAAGCAAAATAGTATCCACGTACGGTCCAACAACATCCGCGTCTTTACCGCGTCCGCCCACGGGCTACAGTGTTCAAGAAGGGGTGTAGTGGCAAATGCGACGTGAGGACTTCGAAGCGGATGCCGTTGTGTGGCGCTGGCGTAGATTGCCCGGGCAGTAGCGCTAGCAGGATGGTGTATCGGCTACTTTTTCGCGGTCCATCTCATGATGATTTTATGACGGCGCACCATTTTATCAGCTCTGCGTTCGTCAGACTGAACGAAAGAGTGTTTCAGATGCTTGAAAGGTGTCATGCTGTGGCGGTGTGTCTCTTTGCGTTCAACATGACGCAAATGGCAGGCTTGAAACACTCTACGCCTTTGCCGCTACAATGAAAATGAACTACATATAGGCGAGTGCTCAGTCAGCTCAGTTTCTACCCTGAGTGTAGCTCTAGTGGTTCGGATCAGATGCCAAGTTTCAGAACTGGGCGTTATATACGTTATGAGTACTCTCCGGAAAGTTTCAATAAAAAATGGCCCGCTCCTTGTAACAGATGCTATTCACGTCCTTGCATCCACAGACTCTGTTGGCTGTGATCCTGTTGTGAAGCATATACGCTCAGTTATAAAATCGGATCCCAAAGGCTAGCTTTAGATTCCGACGTAGATTAAAGATGGAGTGATGGGTAGTTAATTATTGAGGCGAGAAAAACACGGTTGCTATTTCTCTTCGGTTTACTGCTACTCGATAAATAAAGCCTAGTAATCCACCAAAATTATTACTGAATGTTCTATATTGGCGGATTGACTTGCAAGTTGTAGACGGGAAATTCAAGCAATGCCTGGTTGTCTTTGCTGGCTCACTGTTCATATATCCGAAAATTGCTGAACGCTTGTTTCCTTAAATTCTGACATTCTGCTGGTGTTTAGTCCTAACGACCTATGAAAATACTTCCATGTTTTTCCACAGCAAGAAAAGCAACAACGAATTCTAGTACACACTTTGACATAATTGCACATAAGTCAGGATTTAAATCAATATTTAAACTCTCGATCTATTCAGCGCTTGAATGGTAGAGGTAAATATTAGCAACGCAGTTCGCTGTGAAACTTGTCGCAACCTGGAAAAAAAACAGAGCATGTTTTTTTCAAAAACTTCCAGAATATAAACGTTTCTTTTTTTTAACGAAAACTTAAGTATTTCTAAAAGCAGAAAATGTTTTTGCAGAAACTTCCAAAACAGAAACCCGCTTTTTTTTTTTTTACAGAAACTTCGTTATTTCTAAGAACAGAAACTATTTTTTTACTAGGCTGGGCAACAGAAATTCAACCATTTTACAGAAAGGAACAAGAACCGAAAAAAGTTATATTTTACTAGAAATTACGGAAACATAAAAACGCACGAAAGTAGATAATTTGTGACAAAAGAGCTGCCAAGTTCTTTTCTGTTTTTGTTTTTACACAGTTATTTCTTTTACAGTGTAGTTACCGGAGTGAACGTTTTCTCCACTCACCGGTTGGAGAGCGGACCGTCGTTTGCGCGTTTAGCATGATTGCGTAGCTGCCAAGGAGGGTTGCTCTATTTCGACCCGTGTCTATGCGGTTCTAACTCTCATCCCCGCTGCGAGAAAACAGTCTACTCCAAAAGTAAAAGAAATGTACTTATCACACAAGAAAAGGTTATCTATGCGGCGTTTATTTGTGCCTTGTGTAAAAGAGAACAGCATTTTCAATCGACGAGAACGAGCATCATCTTGCAACGAGCAACTGCGTACGACACTGTCCGAACTACAGCCAGCTTGCACGAAAGACACATTTCTCGGACAACAATATCGTCTTCAAAATGTTGACGAGAGGAGGGGAAACCAAGCTGATCTCCTAAATGAGGTCAGCTAAAGTTCGCTTGGAAAGAAAAGGTGGGTAAGTATGTGTGTTTGGGGGGGGGGGGGCTTTTGGTTTCGCTTTTGTAGAGTGGGAACCTCGACGAAGTCTTCGCTTTTGTAATTTTGAGACGCGGGCAAACAACGTAAAAAAAAAAAACGGCCCTTGTCTACTTCTTTTCACTTATATTTGACCGTAAGGTCAGGACGTTCAATTTTTCTGCTAGTTCCTGCTTTGGGTTGGTTCAACCTATTGAGGAAGGCACGTACTAAAACTCCCTAACGCAAGAACCACACCACCACACACGTATACACATTAATATATTTATAACGCTTGATACATTTTTAAAATCGTGTAATGCGCGACAACACAACACTCGGAGTGTGTAATAACCTGATATCGCGAGGGTACGCCGGCGGCGCTGCCGATTTTAGCCGTCCCAGTGTTGCCTCATTTGGCCACGGTGGCGTTGTTGATCAACCGACGGTGGCCTTCTCTGAAATCCTGCCCAGCGCCTATAGATCATAAGTTGTTACTTGCCAAATTTTCATTGTTGGGCATGACTAGCTCGTTTTGCAGTTGGTTGTCTAGTTATCTTGGCGGAAGACCTAACAGAGTGCTGTATGAAGGGTGTTTTTCTGCCTCATAGACTTGCAATACTGGAGTGCCTCAAAAGTCCAATATGAGGCCTTTGCTATTCAACATTTTTGTCAATAATTCGGTAAAGAGTGTGCAGCATTCAAAGGTGCTACAGTTCACAGATGATGTTAAGATTTATCGCGAAGTTCATACAACTACTGACTGCCTAATGATGCAAGACGATGATCAGGCAGTTCTAAACAGGTGCTTGAAAAATAATTTGGTACTTAACCCTAGAAAGACCGAGGTTGTTTCCTATACCCACAAGAGGAGCTGCATTGAGTACTCAATATACCATGTTAGGTTCAGCTATCGAGAGATAAGATACTTTTCGTGACCTGGGAGTGCTGTTTGATTCCCGCCTTTTGTTTACTGACCATGTTTCGAAAGTCGTGAATGATTCTTATCAGGTGCTACGCGTTATTTCCCGATTGACGCGGAATTTTCGTACTTACGCTAGCAGGATTTATCTATTTCGCGCCCTTGTTTTGCCTAAACT
The DNA here is from genome assembly GCA_037355805.1 of Ixodes ricinus. Classification (NCBI taxonomy): domain Eukaryota; kingdom Metazoa; phylum Arthropoda; class Arachnida; order Ixodida; family Ixodidae; genus Ixodes; species Ixodes ricinus. The sequence continues at coordinate 39,460 of JAZHYW010008060.1, read as the reverse complement.
TGAGTTCTGCTCAGTCGTGTGGAACACCATTGGATCGATTCAATCATGTTTTTTAGAAAAAGTGCAGCGTCGTCTTGTGCGTATTGTTTACGATAGATGGGCTGGGAGACGCATTTATTTGGATTATAGATACTCACTTAATCTGCTTGACCTGGTACCCTTGCACAAAAGAAGATTAACGCGAGACATGACTCTCTTTTTATAGGTAGTGAACGCTTACAATTGATGCAGCTTTGCTTTTAAGTGCCATCTCTTTCAGTGTTCCTCAAAAGCGTATCAGATTTTCATTTATTTTCTACCCGCAGAAACGTGGTGCTCAGTCTCCGAAGGCACCGCCTTCAGCTCCTTTATAATCACGATAGGAGTGATTTAGAACTGTTTTTTCCCCATTTAAATTTTAGAAGAGCATTGTTGGCCGCTTGACAAACATCTGTGCTCTGCTGTTTTCCGTAGTTTTATTTATTTCCTTTTATTTTTTTCTAAATCACGTCTTGCTTGTTTGTTTGTCTGTATCTGTTATTTTATTGTTTGTGATTTGTGAGCATCAATAAGGCCTGGAGCTGTTCGTGGGCACATTAAACAGAATAAAAAAATAATTAGATAGGAAGCTCCTGAAAGGGCGCAAGAACCACGTGATCATAGTGGCCACTCACGTGGCTGCTAGTTGCCACTTTTCCGTGGGTTCCCGCGGACGCATACTACAAATTCGTTTCGCACCGTAAATATGGCTTAAACATTTTTTTTTGTTGTAAATTCATTTTATGACATCCTTTTTCTATCTAGGCTGTTTGAATTTTTTGTTTCTTTTGCACATGCCCTTTAATTTCACGTAGCGTGAAAACACAGAACTAGGCCACTCTGTCCCTGAATCCTGACCATGGGACTACAGTTCACATGAGCAAAAATGGCCTGGCGTCCGCCTCAGCTGTTTCCGGCCGCTAGAAACGGATTCTGGGTGCAGCAAACACAGTACATTTTTTTAAACTTTATCTTTATCGGTGGAATAAAACAGCACTTTTTCATTTGTCTCTTCATTTCACAGTATATATTTGCAAGTTTCACTGTAGGCACGCAATAGACCGCACAGATCTCGATAGAACAAAATACTGCAGCTCTTCGAGTCTCTAAGGCAAGTAAGTATACATGAGCTTTTTCATCCCAAATCAGGCACTAGATTGGAACAAAAATTTATATTTGGAGAAAAAACAAATGTGATGACAGCATTTCTGAACTGAAAAAAAGGGCGCAAATGGCAAGTTTGGCGGATTTTTGTTTTCAAGTCATGAGACCATTGAAGCAGCCACGCCGAAAATTGACGTTTCTCCCACCAGTCGAAAATCGCATGACTGACCACTGGCTGTTCTGTCAGTTTTTAAACAACTGTCCTAGGACTCTTTCTGTAGCATTCAAAATAGATTTTATTTTGCCTAACGAATTAAAAAAGAGTTCTTGTATTCTAGAATAATTAACAAAAACAATTGTCGAACTTGATTTTTTTTTCAGCAAAGTTTGGAAAGTTCTTTGAATGTTTGGAAATATATTTTAATGACCGTGATATCATCAAAAAACTCGAACCTAATTCGTTTTATTTCAAAAGGGTTCAATATTATATGTACAAGGGGGCCTCACGCACGCACCGGTCCACGCCCACGCACGCACTCATGGCCCTCACGCACTCGCCGCCCTCATGGCCACACACCCCTCACGCGCTCATGACCTTCACACCCTCACGCACTCACGCCCTTCACGCACTCATGGCCCTCACGCCCCTCCATGCACTCACCTCCCTCGCAGCCCTCACGGCCCTCACTCACCCTCACATTAATGAATTTTCCTGGTTACAGAAACTCACACACCCTCGCCTCACCTGTGAAGATGAGGGTGAGTGAGAGTGAGTGAGGGCGCTCATGAGTGAGGTTTGCCGGGGTCATGCTCGTTTGTAGTTAGAGTATATAAATTGAGCAGAGTTATTTTGAATCATTTCCGATTGGCAAACAAGAATTCCGACGCCAGGATTCCAAATCTAGCAGGCATGTTTTAGTTGTGAACGCGCAATTGTTTATAGAACAGTAATTTAATAAAAGTAGGGGCCGAGTGAAAGTTACGTTTTAAATCATTTTGCATATGATTAGCTTTGTTAGCAATGAAATCGATGTGAATTCACCAGCTAAGATTAGAATTAATATGAGCGCCTAAATACTTGTATGATTCTATGAATTCGAGTGGGGATATGAAGGTAAGTTATGTAATATGAAGGTGAGTTAGGGTAGCAACGAAAGATTTGCATGAATTCGCACTTGTTAACATTTAGCGTCATATGCCACGTTTTATAGCCAGAAATGATAGCGTTAATTTCAGATTGAGGCGCGAGCACGTCATTGCTGGGGGTAATTTTCCGGAAAAGAAAAACACAATCATCTGTGAATAGATGAATCGAAGATGATGCCCATTTTGCATGGTCGTTAATATAGACAAGAAAAGTAATGACCAAACGACAGTACCTTGGGCTTCGTCAGAAATTACAGGGTTTAGAGGAGAGCTGACGTCATTAGCGGTGACAAATTGCTGACGGTGGCTGGGAAAGCATTCAAGCCATTTAATATGTTATTTTCAATGCATATTTTTTGTTTATTAGCTGGAGCTGGTGAAAGACCTGATCGAATGCTTTCGCAAAATCCAAATTTACACAGTCAGCGAATGATCGATTATTCAGTGTAGTTTGCAACTAGTGGGTGAATAAAATCAATTGTGTCTCGCATGAAAATGATTTGGGAAAGCCGTGTTGAGCGGGGTGAAAAAATAAATTTGATTCTAAATAGTTCGCGATATGGAAGAAAACACACGTGTTTGGGAATCTTGCATCGCACGCTAGTGATTGATATCGGCCTCTAGTTGTAGGGTAAATGCTTACCGCTATTGTTATGTACGAAAGCCACCCTCCTTATATTTCGAGTCTTCCGGAAGCTCATCAGAAGGAGTAATTGCTGAAACATGTTAGCGAGGGCGACAGAGTAATATGATTTGGTCTTCTTTAAGAACATGAGACTAATACAGTGAACACCAGCGGAAGAGAAAGGTTTGAAAGGGTAAATAACTTTAGCAATACTATTAACATCAATCAACACGGGATACATGGGTAAATACTCGCAGTTACCAAATTAAGGCAAAACAAAACAAAACATTCACAAGACTCAAGCTTTCTTACCACTCATAATCAAAATTTTATATTTCATATTTATATTTTTCCTGCAAGATACTACCACACCTTGCTAATAATAAAAGCAAAATCAAATAATAAAAGCTAAACCAGTATTTTTTATGAAAATGGAATCCTAATTTGACAAATTTTCGTATCATTTAGATTTATGTAACCAATTTTATTTCGTACATATATTAAATTTTGTATGCAATAAAAGCATACAAATAAAAGCATACAAGCATACAATAGGTGATATCAAGTTCGTTAAAGTAACTCTAATAGATCACAGTAAGTACGTGACATACTTTGCCAGAAAGCGTGAAATGTTCAGAGCTACAACATTTTTGAAATTTATTCCAAAATATCAGAATTTCCTAAATTCATCAGGCATACTGAAACTTCTCGCCAGAGTGCCAGTAAAGAGTTTTACTGCAGTAGTTTAAGAAGTGACGAAATAGCGAGCGGTCAAGTATGTAATCCTCGACAGGTGTAAGAAGCGCCAGATTCCGCCTCCGCCGCTTCAGTGGTTAATAACTTGAACTCAAATATTCGCCAACCTTGCCGTTTCTGTTCTCGTTTATTTCAAAAATGCTCTCAAAACTAAAACATTTTTTGTAAAAAAAAAAAAAGAAATTCTAATCTTGTGTTTGGATTGAGAATAAAACATTTCCCATGCAGTTCCCTCCAGATACTTCATTTAATTTTTCACCCTCTCCCAATGAACTTTTGAGAGTGTGTAAGATGATAAGTGGAGAGTTTGCTGTAAGAACAGACGTAGCCTCGTGTGAAGTCAAACTAAAGAAATGCTTCAAAAAATTTTGCTTGAAGAAGGCAAAAGAAGAAACTAGTTCTTTACGGGCGGGTCAGCACGACAGAAAGAAATAGAACAATTGTGTCCAAAAGATGATATTTTAAAAAATATTACAAGGAAGTTTTCGTGAACATTGAAACCTTTTTGTGTATTCCATTGATTGACTATCTGATTGTTTGCTTTTTCATCGTCATTAATAGTTTTGGGCAGTTGAGAAGGGGAGACCTATACTTCATTAGAGTCATTTCGATTTTTTTTAGTTTCGGACATAATTTGGTCGCAAGTTGCACGTGTGAGCATAGTCGAATTTATTACAGTCTATAGAAACTTGGTTCTCAGCGCCTTTGTGTCTTATACTCTTACGGTTTTTTCCGCTGAAGTGTCTGCAAGTTCCTTTGTTTCAGACAATTATGATGATGAGTGCGAAGTGTGAAGCACTAAGGAAAGGTACCTGCAAACGTTCGTGGCACGTACATACGCAGAGCATACTGAGCAGTACCTTTTGTATTCGTTTCAATCAGAAGAGCTACACCATCTATTCCTGTCAGGTAAGTCTGACGAGCGTCCACTTTCGTAGGTTATTCCACTTCTTTACTTGATTCTGCAGTAGCAGACAGACATAACCTACGCACCCAGCAACTGTCCCAAATGCTAATTTATTGTATTTTTCTTTTTATCTACGCTCACTGATAAGCTGACTGGGCGGTTGAAACTAAGTGCTCGCCAGAACGATCAGAGGCCTGCAGGCCTTTGATCGTTCTGGCGCAGAAGCTGGGGTTAGACGATGGCACGCATGCTTTCATTGTCTAACCCAGGTTTCTGCGCATGAAGGAAGGCCCACGGAGGGTCATCACGTGGTGCAAGATTGATGGTTGATTTATAGAACGAGCACATAGCTGCCACAACCCTGTCGGCGTAGAAGGCATAGACGCTTGCTTTTAGTTCTTTGGTAAAGGACGTATTCAAAAGATAGGCTGACATACGCGCGCTCCCTCACTGCCTGCCGCTTCACCAGGAGATGCTTTAAAACAGTGTTGTAGCGAATGCGCAGCACAGTGGATAGCGACGCGGCGTCAGCTGTCACACTGGTAAACGCCACCTGGCTCAATACCATTGACCGTGGCCGCCTTCACACCTGTCGTTTCCACCGATTAAAGGAGCCACCGGAGAGGCCATTCGTTCTGAGCGGAGTTGGAGCCAGACGCGAGTAAACTTGGTTGTGCTCCGTCCTTCTGGTGGTCAGATATAAAAGGCTGAGAAGGTATGGGAGTACGGGCAAATAATGCGAGCAGTTTATCGAGTTTGTTGCAAGGATGTTGGAAGGTGCGGCTTTCAACCGTTGTACAAAAAAACAACAACAGACGAGAAAGTGTGCGGTGAACTTGGTGAGATATCTTAAACTTCCAGCGATATATTGTTCATTTCTCGATGTGTTTAACAATCCTACAGGACGCTCGGCGTTATCTGAAGGTTCATCTTTCTCTTTGTCTCGTAGATCTAGTGCAAGGAACGACACTTTTGGAAGTCGGCAGCGGACCGTCAGTCAACTTTGTTTGCCTGGCATCCATTCGATTTAAGGACATTGTGCTGAGCGACTTGGCCGAGGACAGCAGGCTGGAGCTGAAGAAGTGGCTGAGCAACAGTGAAGATGCCATTGACTGGACGTTTCGTGCACAGCAAATAGCCACCTTCGAAGGCTGGAGGTAAGTTTGTGCCGATCTATTGCGATGAACCTAATGTACAGGGTGACAGAAAAGAAAATTTACACTGTCTTTTTTACAGCAAAAATAAACTAGTCATCGCCGAACGCTCATCCTCCGCCCAAAGGTAGAGTCAGAGGTCACAACCAGATGGCAAAGTTTCAGCCCGATCCGGTAACTTAATCAAAAGTTATAAGTGATTTTCTGAAAATTTCATAGGGAAAATGGCGGCCGACGGAGTTTGCGGACACATGGGGCCCTATGGCACCAGAAACCGAAAACGGGCAAAAATGGGCTCCATTTTCCCATTGAAATTTTCAGCAAATCCCTTATAACTTTTGATTAATTTATCGGATCGGGCTGAAACTTTGGCATCTTGTTGTGACCTCTAGCCTACCTTTGGGCGGAGAATGAGCGTTCGGCGATGCCTATAGTTTATTTTTGCGGTAAAAAAGACCGTGTAAATTTTCTTTTGTGACACCCCTGTAGATGTATAGCTGCGATAAATGTCTTTGAAGGAAGGCTCACGCATTTGGTGTAAAATATTTCCCATTGCGCTGCAATCGCTTGTGACTGATTACGACGAGATAATACACTGGCGCCATCTATCGGGTACCCCTGGAACACTCTCAATCTGCGTATATTTTCTGGCGTTGAGTGAAAATGTCGCAGTATTTGCGAGATGAAACCTATGAGGAATGGTCGCTTTAGCAGTGAAAGAAATATTTCAAGTCAAGGGTGAAAGAATTATGTGTGGAACAACGAGGCTGAGTTTCTGTAGTTGTTTTCTGTAGAAAACAAGCGTTGCCGCACAAGAACTGAATCCACACACTGCCAAGCAGCAGGAGCCAATGGGGCCCCGCGGTGTGAGATAGACTCCTTCGCGTTGGTCAATGCGTGTCCCCACACAAAAAGGAGCGCGGTCAGCATGACACCCTAAATATCATAGTTTTGAACATGGAGGGTGCCCATCACCGCATACACCTTTTCCCCTTTGCAGCAACATCAACGAGGGAGCGACTGAAATTGTAGAGCGCACACGACGCGCCATTCGTAAGGTAGTGCCCTGCGACGTCTTGACTCCCGGGTAATTCCAGAGGAAGACCGGGATACCTTTGACGTGGTCCTTTCTTGCAACTGCTTAGAGGTGGCGACGACAGACCACGAGTCCTTCCAGCGGGCTCTGTTCAACATGGCAGCCCTGGTAAAGCCTGGAGGTCTTCTGGTCCTGGCGGGTGTGGGCGGTATAAGCGCCTATGACGTCGGCCGAGAAAGCTTCCCCATGGTGGAACTGACCGATGACGTGATCAAGCAGGCACTGTCGAATGCTGGACTACAAGTGAAGATGTTCAGGACCCGGATGTACGACGGCCCTAATGTGGATGCTCATGGAAAAAGATTCGGATTCGTCGTGGCCGCTCAAAAGCTTTGATTGCTGCTCCAGGATGTCGACACTTCTAGATATCCTGTTCAAACATCTGATTATTTGTTTACTGTATAACCTGAAAAATACAAAAAAACACACCTTGGTTTGTTTGAAGTTTAGCAGAAGAAATAAAATCACAGTATAAGTTCACTCATTCATGAGTGGAATCAAGGAATCAAAGTGCCAGCAGTGCCTGCAGTTCTACCTCCATTGTTTCATATATAGACTCTACGCAATGAACTGTATTTCAGACAGATTTAATAGCGTTGTAATATGAATGCCTTTCAATTAAAGTGCTTTGTTTACAACACCTCATTTCGTACGAAGTTTGTACGAAGCTTTACAAAAATAATTAATATAACAGTATAAGTTCTCTCACTCATGACTGGAATCAAGGAAGCAGAGTGCCAGCGGTACCAGCAGGTCTACCTGCATTGTTTCATCTATACGGAGGGAAAGCCGTCTGCTCTTTCGCGCAGGCCGGTGCCGTGACGTCACTTCGCCGCGCTCTGATTGGAGGATGGCTGCAGGCGGGAGTTCGGGGACTGACGGGGGTAAACAAAGCGGTGTCGTAGTTTCTCCGCAGCCATTGCGGAAGGCCTTTCTGTGGCTCTCGGAAATCTACTGCTGGTGCATGAACGAGGCTACGATAACCCAACGGTTATCGTGCTAGCCTCCCATCCAAAAAGCCGAGGTTTGATGCCTGGCCGCGGATACACGTTTTGTTGTTTCTGTAATGTCGCGTTCCGGTAACTTCGAGAACCTTGTGGCTTATTCGAGGTTAGAATGTTCTACGCGCGAAACCTTCTATGCCGATTGTTCCAGAAGCCCACGCGTCTACATAAAGGGCTCCGAGTGGCGAGCCGGAGTCAGTCTCGCCCCGGTGCTCGATCCTGCTGTTTCACCGACATCGACGCCTGCAACGCTAAGCTTCTTGTATTTTGTTGAGGGCACAAGTTCGCCCCATTAAACGTTTAGTTTCTCAAGTAGTTATTCGCCTCCTCATCATTTGTCATTCGTGACAATATCAAGCAAGATGCGCTGCTTCATGTACAGGTTTGCAGCAACTAGGAGTATAAACAACGGCCTAATTTTTTAGATGACCATAGATTTCGAAGTTCGCGCGAACTCTGAAAACTATGGTCATCTAAAAAATTAGGCCGTTGTTTATACTCCTAGTTGCTGCAAACCTGTAGATGAAGCAGCGCATCTTGCTTGATATTGTCATAATGACAAATGATGAGGAGGCGATTAACTACTTGAGAAACTAAACGTTCAATGGGACGAACTTGTGCCCTCAAGAAAATACAAAAAGCTTAGCGTTGCAGGCGTCGATGTCGGTGAAACAGCAGGATCGAGCACTGGGGCGAGACTGACTCCGGCTCGCCACTCGGAGCCCTTTATGTAGACGCGTGGGCTTCTGGAACAATCGGCGTAGAAGGTTCCGCGCGTAGAACATTCTAACCTCGAATAAGCCACAAGGTTCTCGAAATTACCGGAACGCGACGTTACAGAAACAACAAAACGTGTATCCGCGGCCAGGCATCAAACCTCGGCTTTTTGGATGGGAGGCTAGCACGATAACCGTTGGGTTATCGTAGCCTCGTTCATGCACTAGCAGTGGATTTCCGAGAGCCACAGAAAAGCCTTCCGCAATGGCTGCGGAGAAACTACGACACCGCTTTGTTTACCCCCGTCAGTCCCCGAACTCCCGCCTGCAGCCATCCTCCAATCAGAGCGCGGCGAAGTGACGTCACGGCACCGGCTTGCGCGAAAAAGCAGACGGCTTTCCCTCCGTATAGATGAAACAATGCAGGTAGACCTGCTGGTACCGCTGGCACTCTGCTTCCTTGATTCCAGTCATGAGTGAGAGAACTTATACTGTTATATTAATTATTTTTGTAAAGCTTCGTACAAACTTCGTACGAAATGAGGTGCTGTAAACAAAGCACTTTAATTGAAAGGCATTCATATTACAACGCTATTAAATCTGTCTGAAATACAGTTCATTGCGTAGAGTCTATATATGAAACAATGGAGGTAGAACTGCAGGCACTGCTGGCACTTTGATTCCTTGATTCCACTCATGAATGAGTGAACTTATACTGTGATTTTATTTCTTCTGCTAAACTTCAAACAAACCAAGGTGTGTTTTTTTGTATTTTTCAGGTTATACAGTAAACAAATAATCAGATGTTTGAACAGGATATCTAGAAGTGTCGACATCCTGGAGCAGCAATCAAAGCTTTTGAGCGGCCACGACGAATCCGAATCTTTTTCCATGAGCATCCACATTAGGGCCGTCGTACATCCGGGTCCTGAACATCTTCACTTGTAGTCCAGCATTCGACAGTGCCTGCTTGATCACGTCATCGGTCAGTTCCACCATGGGGAAGCTTTCTCGGCCGACGTCATAGGCGCTTATACCGCCCACACCCGCCAGGACCAGAAGACCTCCAGGCTTTACCAGGGCTGCCATGTTGAACAGAGCCCGCTGGAAGGACTCGTGGTCTGCCGTCGCCACCTCTAAGCAGTTGCAAGAAAGGACCACGTCAAAGGTATCCCGGTCTTCCTCTGGAATTACCCGGGAGTCAAGACGTCGCAGGGCACTACCTTACGAATGGCGCGTCGTGTGCGCTCTACAATTTCAGTCGCTCCCTCGTTGATGTTGCTGCAAAGGGGAAAAGGTGTATGCGGTGATGGGCCCCCTCCATGTTCAAAACTATGATATTTAGGGTGTCATGCTGACCGCGCTCCTTTTTGTGTGGGGACACGCATTGACCAACGCGAAGGAGTCTATCTCACACCGCGGGGCCCCATTGGCTCCTGCTGCTTGGCAGTGTGTGGATTCAGTTCTTGTGCGGCAACGCTTGTTTTCTACAGAAAACAACTACAGAAACTCAGCCTCGTTGTTCCACACATAATTCTTTCACCCTTGACTTGAAATATTTCTTTCACTGCTAAAGCGACCATTCCTCATAGGTTTCATCTCGCAAATACTGCGACATTTTCACTCAACGCCAGAAAATATACGCAGATTGAGAGTGTTCCAGGGGTACCCGATAGATGGCGCCAGTGTATTATCTCGTCGTAATCAGTCACAAGCGATTGCAGCGCAATGGGAAATATTTTACACCAAATGCGTGAGCCTTCCTTCAAAGACATTTATCGCAGCTATACATCTACAGGGTGTCACAAAAGAAAATTTACACGGTCTTTTTTACCGCAAAAATAAACTATAGGCATCGCCGAACGCTCATTCTCCGCCCAAAGGTAGGCTAGAGGTCACAACAAGATGCCAAAGTTTCAGCCCGATCCGATAAATTAATCAAAAGTTATAAGGGATTTGCTGAAAATTTCAATGGGAAAATGGAGCCCATTTTTGCCCGTTTTCGGTTTCTGGTGCCATAGGGCCCCATGTATTCGCAAACTCCGTCGGCCGCCATTTTCCCTGTGAAATTTTCAGAAAATCACTTATAACTTTTGATTAAGTTACCGGATCGGGCTGAAACTTTGCCATCTGGTTGTGACCTCTGACTCTACCTTTGGGCGGAGAATGAGCGTTCGGCGATGACTAGTTTATTTTTGCTGTAAAAAAGACAGTGTAAATTTTCTTTTCTGTCACCCTGTACATTAGGTTCTTTGCAATAGATCGGCACAAACTTACCTCCAGCCTTCGAAGGTGGCTATTTGCTGTGCACGAAACGTCCAGTCAATGGCATCTTCACTGTTGCTCAGCCACTTCTTCAGCTCCAGCCTGCTGTCCTCGGCCAAGTCGCTCAGCACAATGTCCTTAAATCGAATGGATGCCAGGCAAACAAAGTTGACTGACGGTCCGCTGCCGACTTCCAAAAGTGTCGTTCCTTGCACTAGATCTACGAGACAAAGAGAAAGATGAACCTTCAGATAACGCCGAGCGTCCTGTAGGATTGTTAAACACATCGAGAAATGAACAATAGACCGCTGCAAGTTTAAGATTATCCTCCCAAGTTCATCGGACACTTTCTCGTCTGTTGTTTTTCTCCGTACAATGGTTGAAAGCCGCACCTTCCAACACCCTTGAAAACAAACTCGATAAACTGCTCGCATTATTTGCCCGTACTCCCATACCTTCTCAGCCTTTTATATCTGACCACCAGAAGGACGGAGCACAACCAAGTTTACTCGCGTCTGGCTCCAACTCCGCTCAGAACGAATGGCCTCTCCGGTGGCTCCTTTAATCGGTGGAAACGACAGGTCTGAAGGCGGCCACGGTCAGTGGTATTGAGCCAGGTGGCGTTTATTAGTGTGACAGCTGACGCCGCGTCGCTATCCACTGTGCTGCGCATTCCCTACAACACTGTTTTAAAGCATCTCCTGGTGAAGCGGCAGGCAGTGAGGGAGCGCGCGTATGACAGCCTATCTTTTGAATACGTCCTTTACCAAAGAACTAAAAGCAAGCGTCTATGCCTTCTACGCCGAAAGGGTGGTGGCAGCTACGTGCTCGTTCTATAAATCAACCATCAATCTTGCACCACGTGATGACCCTCCGTGTGCCTTCCTTCATGCGCAGAAACCTGGGTTAGACAATGAAAGCATGCGTGCCATCGTCCAACCCCAGCTTCTGCGCCAGAACGATCAAAGGCCTCCAGGCCTCCGATCGTTCTGGCGAGCACTTAGTTTCAACCGCCCAGTCAGCTTATCAGTGAGCGTAGATAAAAAGAAAAATACAATAAATTAGCATTTGGGACGGTTGCTGGGTGCGATTAGGTTATGTCTGTTTGCTCTACGAGAATCAAGTAAAGAAGTGGAATAACCTACGAAAGTGGACGCTCGTCACATTTACCTGACAGGAATAGATGGTGTAGCTCTTCTGATTGAAACGAATACAAAAGGTACTGCTCAGTATGCTCTGCGTATGTACGTGCCACGAACGTTTGCAGGTACCTTTCCCTTAGTGCTTCACACTTCGCACTCATCATCATAATTGTCTGAAACAAAGGAACTTGCAGACACTTCTGCGGAAAAAACCGTAAGAGTATAAGACACAAAGGCGCTGAGAACCAAGTTTCTATAGACTGTAATAAATTCGACTATGCTCACACGTGCAACTTGCGACCAAATTATGTCCAAACTAAAAAAAATCGAAATGACCTAATGAGGTATAGGTCTCCCCTTCTCAACTGCCCAAAACTATTAATGACGATGGAAAAGCAAACAATCAGATAGTCAATCAATCGAATACACAAAAGGTTTCAATGTTCACGAAAACTTCCTTGTAATATTTTTTAAAATATCATCTTTTGGACACAATTGTTCTGATTTCTTTCTGTCGTGCTGACCCGCCCGTAAAGAACTAGTTTCTTCTTTTGCCTTCTTCAAGCAAAATTTTTTGAAGCATTTCTTTAGTTTGACTTCACACGAGGCTACGTCTTTCTTACAGCAAACTCTCCACTTATCATCTTACACACTCTCAAAAGTTCATTGGGAGAGGGTGAAAAATTAAATGAAGTATCTGGAGGGAACTGCATGGGAATAGTTTTATTCTCAATCCAAGCACAAGTTAGAATTTCTTTTTTTTACAAAAATGTTTTAGTTTTGAGAGCATTTTTGAAATAAAAGAGAGCACAAACGGCAAGGTTGGCGAATATTTGAGTTCAAGTTATTAACCACTGAAGCGGCGGAGGCGGAAATCTGGCGCTTCTTCCACCTGTCGAGGATTACATACTTGACCGCTCGCTATTTCGTCACTTCTTAAACTACTGCAGTAAAACTCTTTTCTGGCACTCTGGCGAGAGGTTTCAGTATGCCTGATGAATTGAGGAAATTTTGATATTTTGGAATAAATTTTAAAAATGTTATGCTCTGAACATTTCACGCTTTCTGGCAAAGTATGTCACGTACTTACTGCTGATCTATTAGAGTTACTTTAACGACACTTGATATCACCTATTGAATGCATAAAGCTTTTACTTCTATGCTTTTATTGCATACAAATTTAATATATGTACGAAATAAAATTGGTTACATAAATCTAAATGATACGAAAATTTGTCAAATTTAGAATTCGCATTTTCATAAAAAATACTGGTTTAGCTTTTATTATTTGATTTTGCTTTTATTATTAGCAAGGTGTGGTAGTATCTTGCAGGAAAAATATAAATATGAAATATAAAATTTTGATTATGAGTGGTAAGAAAGCTTGAATCTTGTGAATGTTTTGTTTTGTTTTGCCTTAATTTGGTAACTGCGAGTATTGACTCATGTATCCCGTGTTGATTGATGTTAATAGTATTGCTAAAGTTATTTACCCTTTCAAACCTTTCTCTTCCGCTGGTGTTCACTGTATTAGTCTCATGTTCTTAAAGAAGACCAATTCATATTACTCTGTCGCCCTCGTTAACATGTTTCAGCAATTACTCCTTCTGAGGAGCTTCCGGAAGACTGAAATATAAGAAGGGTGGCTTCCGTACATAACAATAGCGGTAAGCATTTACCCTACAACTAGAGGCCGATATCAATCACTTAGCGTGCGATGCAAGATTCCCAAACACGTGTGTTTCTTCCATATCGCGAACTATTTAGAATCAATTTATTTTTTCACCCCGCTCAACACGGCTTTCCCAAATCATTTTCATGCGAGACACAATTGATTTTATTCACCCACTAGTTGCAAACTACACTGAATAATCGATCATTCGCTGACTGTGTAAATTTGGATTTTGCGAAAGCATTCGATCAGGTCTTTCACCAGCTCCAGCTAATAAACAAAAAATAGGCATTGAAAATAACATATTAAATGGCTTGAATGCTTTCCAGCCACCGTCAGCAATTTGTCACCGCTAATGACGTCAGCTCTCCTCTAAACCCTGTAATTTCTGACGAAGCCCAAGGTACTGTCGTTTGGTCATTACTTTTCTTGTCTATATTAACGACCATGCAAAATGGGCATCATCTTCAATTCATCTATTCACAGATGATTGTGTTTTTCTTTTCCGGAAAATGACCCCCACAATGACGTGCTCGCGCCTCAATCTGAAATTAACGCTATCATTTCTGGCTATAAAACGTGGCATATGACGCTAAATGTTAACAAGTGCGAATTCATGCAAATCTTTCGTTGCTACCCTAACTCACCTTCATATTACATAACTTACCTTCATATCCCCACTCAATTCATAGAATCATACAAGTATTTAGGCGCTCATATTAATTCTAATCTTAGCTGGTGAATTCACATCGATTTCATTGCTAACAAAGCTAATCATATGCAAAATGATTTAAAACGTAACTTTCACTCGGCCCCTACTTTTATTAAATTACTGTTCTATAAACAATTGCGCGTTCACAACTAAAACATGCCTGCTAGATTTGGAATCCTGGCGTCGGAATTCTTGTTTGCCAATCGGAAATGATTCAAAATAACTCTGCTCAATTTATATACTCTAACTACAAACGAGCATACTCCCGGCAAACCTCACTCATGAGCGCCCTCACTCACTCTCACTCACCCTCATCTTCACAGGTGAGGCGAGGGTGTGTGAGTTTCTGTAACCAGGAAAATTCATTAATGTGAGGGTGAGTGAGGGCCGTGAGGGCTGCGAGGGAGGTGAGTGCATGAGGGGCGTGAGGGCCATGAGTGCGTGAAGGGCGTGAGTGCGTGAGGGTGTGAAGGTCATGAGCGCGTGAGGGGTGTGAGGCCATGAGGGCGGCGAGTGCGTGAGGGCCATGAGTGCGTGCGGGGCGTGGACCGGTGCGTGCGTGAGGCCCCCTTGTACATATAATATTGAACCCTTTTGAAATAAAACGAATTAGGTTCGAGTTTTTGATGATATCACGGTCATTAAAATATATTTCCAAACATTCAAAGAACTTTCCAAACTTTGCTGAAAAAAAATCAAGTTCGACAATTGTTTTTGTTAATTATTCTAGAATACAGGAACTCTTTTTAATTCGTTAGGCAAAATAAAATCTATTTTGAATGCTACAAAAGAGTCCTAGGACAGTTGTTTAAAAACTGACAGAACAGCCAGTGGTCAGTCATGCGATTTTCGACTGGTGGGAGAAACGTCAATTTTCGGCGTGGCTGCTTCAATGGTCGATGACTTGAAAACAAAAATCCGCCAAACTTGCCATTTGCGCCCTTTTTTTCAGTTCAGAAATGCTCGTCATCACATTTGTTTTTTCTCCAAATATAAATTTTTGTTCCAATCTAGTGCCTGATTTGGGATGAAAAGCTCATGTATACTTACTTGCCTTAGAGACTCGAAGAGCTGCAGTATTTTGTTCTATCGGGATCTGTGCGGTCTATTGCGTGCCTACAGTGAAACTTGCAAATATATACTGTGAAATGAAGAGACAAATGAAAAAGTGCTGTTTTATTCACCGATAAAGATAAAGTTTAAAAAATATGTACTGTGTTTGCTGCACCCAGAATCCGTTTCTAGCGGCCGGAAACAGCTGAGGCGGACGCCAGGCCATTTTTGCTCATGTGAACTGTAGTCCCATGGTCAGGATTCAGGGACAGAGTGGCCTAGTTCTGTGTTTTCACGCTACGTGAAATTAAAGGGCATGTGCAAAAGAAACAAAAAATTCAAACAGCCTAGATAGAAAAGGATGTCATAAAATGAATTTACAACAAAAAAATGTTTAAGCCATATTTACGGTGCGAAACGAATTTGTAGTATGCGTCCGCGGGAACCCACGGAAAAGTGGCAACTAGCGGCCACGTGAGTGGCCACTATGATCACGTGGTTCTTGCGCCCTTTCAGGAGCTTCCTATCTAATTATTTTTTATTCTGTTTAATGTTGCCCACGAACAGCTCCAGGCCTTATTAATGCTCACAAATCACAAACAATAAAATAACAGATACAGACAAACAAACAAGCAAGACGTGATTTAGAAAAAATAAAAGGAAATAAATAAAACTACGGAAAACAGCAGAGCACAGATGTTTGTCAAGCGGCCAACAATGCTCTTCTACAAATTTAAATGGGGAAAAAACGGTTCTAAATCACTCCTATCGTGATTATAAAGGAGCTGAAGCGCGTGCCCTTCGGAGACTGAGCACCACGTTTCTGCGGGTAGAAAATAAATGAAAATCTGATACGCTTTTGAGGAACACATGAAAGAGATGGCGCTTAAAAGCAAGCTGCATCAATTAAAGCGTTCACTACCTATAAAAAAGAGTCATGTCTCGCGTTAATCTTCTTTTGTGCAAGGGTACCAGGTCAAGCAGATTAAGTTGAGTATCTATAATCCAAATAAATGCGTCTCCCAGCCCATCTATCGTAAACAATACGCACAAGACGACGCTGCACTTTTTCTAAAAAACATGATTGAATCGATCCAATGGTGTTCCACACGACTGAGCAGAACTCAAGTTTAGGCAAAACAAGGGCGCGAAATAGATAAATCCTGCTAGCGTAAGTACGAAAATTCCGCGTCAATCGGGAAAGTAACGCGTAGCACCTGATAAGAATCATTCACGACTTTCGAGAACATGGTCAGTAAACAAAAGGCGGGAATCAAACAACACTCCCAGGTCACGAAAAAGTATCTTATCTCTCGATAGCTGAACCTAACATGGTATATATGAGTACTCAATGCAGCTCCTCTTGTGGGTATAGGAAACAACCTCGGTCTTTACTAGGGTTAAGTACCAAATTATTTTTCAAGCACCTGTTTAGAACTGCCTGATCATCGTCTTGCATCATTAGGCAGTCCAGTAGTTGATATGGACTTCGCGATAAATCTTAACATCATCTGTGAACTGTAGCACCTTTGAATGCTGCACACTCTTTACCGAATTATTGACAAAAATGTTGAATAGCAAAAGGCCTCATATTGGACTTTTGAGGCACTCCAGTATTGCAAGTCTATGAGGCAGAAAAACACCTTCATACAGCACTCTGTTAGGTCTTCCGCCAAGATAACTAGACAACCAACTGCAAAACGAGCTAGTCATGCCTCAACAATAGAAAATTTGGCAAGTAACAACTTATGATCTATAGGCGCTGGGCAGGATTTCAGAGAGGCCACCGTCGGTTGATCAACAACGCCACCGTGGCCAAATGAGGCAACTACTGGGACGGCTAAAATCGGCAGCGCCGCCGGCGTACCCTCGCGATATCAGGTTATTACACACTCCGAGTGTTGTGTTGTCGCGCATTACACGATTTTAAAAATGTATCAAGCGTTATAAATATATTAATGTGTATACGTGTGTGGTGGTGTGGTTCTTGCGTTAGGGAGTTTTTAGTACGTGCCTTCCTGAATAGGTTGAACCAACCCAAAACGGGAACTAGCAGAAAAAATTGAACGTCCTGACCTTACGGTCAAATATAAGTGAAAGAAGTAGACAAGGACCGTTTTTTTTTACGTTGTTTGCCCGCGTCTCAAAATTACAAAAGCGAAGACTTCGTCGAGGTTCTACTCCACACATAAGCGAAACCAAAAGCCCCCCCCCCCCCAAACACACATACTTACCACCTTTTCTTTCCAAGCGAACTTTAGCTGACCTCATTTAGGAGATCAGCTTGGTTTCCCTTCCTCTCGTCAACATTTTGAAGACGATATTGTTGTCCGAGAAATGTGTCTTTCGTGCAAGCTGGCTGTAGTTCGGACAGTGTCGTACGCAGTTGCTCGTTGCAAGATGATGCTCGTTCTCGTCGATTGAAAATGCTGTTCTCTTTTACACAAGGCACAAATAAACGCCGCATAGATAACCTTTTCTTGTGTGATAAGTACATTTCTTTTACTTTTGGAGTAGACTGTTTTCTCGCAGCGGGGATGAAGTTAGAACCGCATAGACACGGGTCGAAATAGAGCAACCCTCTTTGGCAGCTACGCAATCATGCTAAACGCGCAAACGACGGTCCGCTCTCCAACCGGCGAGTGGAGAAAACGTTCACTCCAGGTAACTACACTGTAAAAGAAATAACTGTGTAAAAACAAAAACAGAAAAAACTTGGCAGCTCTTTTGTCACAAATTCTCTACTTTCGTGCGTTTTTATGTTTCCGTAATTTCTAGTAAAATATAACTTTTTTCGGTTCTTGTTCCTTTCTATAAAATGGTTGAATTTCTGTTGCCCAGCCTAGTAAAAAAATAGTTTCTGTTCTTAGAAATAACGAAGTTTCTGTAAAAAAAAAAAAAGCGGGTTTCTGTTTTGGAAGTTTCTGCAAAAACGTTTCCTGCTTTTAGAAATACTTAAGTTTTCGTTAAAAAAAAAGAAAAGTTTATGTTCTGGAAGTTTTTGAAAAAAACATGCTCTGTTTTTTTTCCAGGTTGCGACAAGTTTCACAGCGAACTGTGTTGCTAATATTTACCTCACCATTCAAGCGCTGAATAGATCGAGAGTTTAAATATTGATTTAAATCTGACTTATGTGCAATTATGTCAAAGTGTGTACTAGAATTCGTTGTTGCTTTTCTTGCTGTGGAAAAACATGGAAGTATTTTCATAGGTCGTTAGGACTAAACACCAGCAGAATGTCAGAATTTAGAGGAAACAAGCGTTCAGCAATTTTCGGATATATGAACAGTGAGCAGCAAAGACAACCAGGCATTGCTTGAATTTCCGTCTACAACTTGCAAGTCAATCCGCCAATATAGAACATTCAGTAATAATTTTGGTGGATTACTAGGCTTTATTTATCGAGTAGCAGTAAACCGAAGAGAAATAGCAACCGTGTTTTTCTCGCCTCAATAATTAACTACCCATCACTCCATCTTTAATCTACGTCGGAATCTAAAGCTAGCCTTTGGGATCCGATTTTATAACTGAGCGTATATGCTTCACAACAGGATCACAGCCAACAGAGTCTGTGGATGCAAGGACGTGAATAGCATCTGTTACAAGGAGCGGGCCATTTTTATTGAAACTTTCCGGAGAGTACTCATAACGTATATAACGCCCAGTTCTGAAACTTGGCATCTGATCCGAACCACTAGAGCTACACTCCAGGTAGAAACTGAGCTGACTGAGCACTCGCCTATATGTAGTTCATTTTCATTGTAGCGGCAAAGGCGTAGAGTGTTTCAAGCCTGCCATTTGCGTCATGTTGAACGCAAAGAGACACACCGCCACAGCATGACACCTTTCAAGCATCTGAAACACTCTTTCGTTCAGTCTGACGAACGCAGAGCTGATAAAATGGTGCGCCGTCATAAAATCATCATGAGATGGACCGCGAAAAAGTAGCCGATACACCATCCTGCTAGCGCTACTGCCCGGGCAATCTACGCCAGCGCCACACAACGGCATCCGCTTCGAAGTCCTCACGTCGCATTTGCCACTACACCCCTTCTTGAACACTGTAGCCCGTGGGCGGACATGATAAAGACGCGGATGTTGTTGGACCGTACGTGGATCTATTTTGCTTCATAGTAATGAATTTCAGTTCTGAATGATCGGGTACAAAATTAATCAACTTTTATGTGGTGCTGCTTCGCCTGTCGTGTGTGTATATGCTTGCTTTTCCTGAATAACACAAGTTGAAAGTTAGCGCTTGTCCTGTATACTTATTGCCCTTGTCTTTTTTTGAGCTATTTTATATGTTTAACCAGATCTCGTCGGTCTTAGAAAAACAACTTTTAGTATTTTATTTTTTACCCTAAGAAAACGTAAGTGCATTATATCTTGGAAGCGTCAAATACATTTATATCTTTATCTTATAGGAGACAATGGGCACATTCTTGAGGTTTAGTGTGTTTTTTAGAAAAGATGCACTTTCTTTTAAGGGCTTGTGTACCTGCCAAGCCAGGTACAGAAGCCCTTAGTGCTATCCCGGCTCGGTATTGTATTTTGTAAACTGTTTATTCCACCAATAAAGCTATGTTCTGTGTTCTATGTTATTTTCGAGCTCATTTATTTGGTTTCAGTTTGTCCCATCATGAGATCACGCACAGCTGCTTGCCTGCGGTTTGGTTTACATCGGCCAGATCACCGTCCCAGCTAGTCTTTTGCGAAGTGCGACTGAGACGCTTGCTGAGGGTAATTGCAAGCACCTCATGCGATAAGAATATTGTGAAACACACGAGCACCGTTGCGTTGATAAGTTTTTGTTTTAATATTTTTTTTTTGTTCTTGCACGCACACCTAAACTCTAGCTTGTGCAACCTAATGAGGACTTACCCGTTGGCCTGCTTCCGGTACGAGTGCGCCGCCTTTATTACGCTAAGCTAAAAACACAGGAAGGTAGACATGATACTCATGCCGCTCGAGTGCAATGCAGCCTGGGTGCATTCCCAAACAGCAGCTCGCGCACGCCCCGAATTCCCGCGATGACTCGCGCTAGTGTCCGACAGCTAAAAGACGTCCCCGTCGTTCCTGTATTTCTCCCCATGGGTGTGCCAACCGGGGTGGGAAGGGGGCGCTTGCCCCCACTTCTCAGAGTGTGTGTGTGTGTATGTGGGGGGGGGGGGGGCAAGGCATGTGTTCCTCCCCCGTCCCCCCCCCCCCCCAACCTGAAACAGCCGCCACTGGGCATGGCAAACGCTGACCGGCGGCGCCCGAGGGATACCAGGGGCACCGCCCCCTGCCCTGAGGGGGGGGGGGGGGGGGTCTGGTTTGCCTCTCACCCAAAAACAAGTTGGTGCGCAACTGGTTTTTCCTCCGAACGTATGGGTGCTCGAGATGTTTTAAAACATTTAACAAGCTTGAGTCACGTATTCAAACTCGATATAGCTTCGAAGCAGGCAGAAATCTGCCAAGTGGAGTTGGTTTCGTCCAATGTGCACTGTAGTTTTCTAGGCTCCTTCAAACCTCTCATTGTCCCTCATTTAGGCGACTAACACTTTTTGACTCAACCCTGATTAACCCACCAGTTCTGTTCGGCTTGGGTCAAGTAATCAGTGTAACCATGCAGTAACTGTGACAACAACGTGCAGTCACGGCCACTAGACGCAACTTCCAAGCAAAACACGTGAGTTCAGCTCAGCTGTTTTAAACATATATGTTCATTTTATTACTGTGGCACTTTACTTAACCCAAGGCAGGGGTTTCCCCGGGATTCTAATCAAGGGGGGTGTCCCAATGGCTCGGGAGGGGGGGGGGGGAGAGGGAGGCGATGCGAGGCGAGGCTAGATAAAATATAAAACTGTTTATTTTTTAGTCCACTAGCTAAATTACAGACGTCTATTAACCAAATGCTCATACCCGTAATGTATGTTTCCCTTTCTCTATATATACACCTGAGAGGTGGTGTTTTCTACTTAATCTGAAAAAAATAATATTTTTTTTTTTAGATTCAAGGGGGCAGGTGTTTAGGAAAACTAGGGGGGTGTACACCCCCCCCCCTAGGGGGGTCTGGGGAAATCCCTGACCCAAGGCATCGTTCAGGACTGTTTGTACAGTAACAGTATACGTGTGTGCATGGCATTCAAAAAGGGACTTGATGACTGGCTCCAAATATGGTGCCGAGATGGTGCGCTTTGTAGTATGTACCGGAAAGTCCTTCGGCGTCGAAGGTCTCTCCAGTATTGTGTTTCAGAATTTCTCCTCTCAGTTAGTACTTTGGACTGCGTTGGTAGATATTTACTCTCATGCTAAATGTGTTTTTTTTTTTTTTTTTATGATGCTCAGGAACAACGCTTTGTCACTGCTCATCTCAATGTCACGCTCATAACACCTGATAATTATTGCATTCGGTGTGACTTCCCTCGGCATAAAGTCAATAAAACATCTCCTTTTTTTTCGAACGAAAGCGCCAAGTTTTCATGAAAGCTGGTCGCATCTCATACAAGTGATTTTCGCTAGCCTTTTCTGTTCAATCTGGGCCTCCTCGGACCCCCAAAGGTGGCGTTCAAGGGGTCTGCATACGTTCTGCGGTATGTTTTCTTCAGGACTGCCCCGCCGTGCGCCTCCAGTTGCCTCAGCAAAGTTGGACACGTTGCATTTGAATTTCTGGACTAATGTTTACAGAGTCTACAGAGCGCTGTGAATTGTACGAAAAGCGTTGCGAAACGGAAGAAGCTTTTGCTGTCCCGACGGGACAAGAAGATCTTCAGCGACGAAGACAATGGATCTATCGGATCGTTCGGAAATATTTTCGACTGCCTCCGAGAGACACTTTACAAGGCAAGTACGTCATTGTAAATCTCTGGATCGTATTACCTGTCTCTTTCGGTCTCGCCGATAAAGATCGCTTAACACGATCATGAGACGAGACAAACACGGAGCGAAATTTCCGGCACGAAGAACTTTTACACATCTTTTCGCGCGTATTTGATAATGGAAACTGACTCGCTCGCTCTTAGCTCGCTTGCATTGAGTCGGCCGAGTTGAGAACGTTTTGTGAGAGACTGGGGTGCCACTAAAACAAACAGGGTTGTGGGTTATCGCGAGAATATTGCGTCAGTGAAACGAGACAAATGTGCAGTAGTTATTTTGTTACGGATGTCTTTGTAGTTGAACAGTAGTGTTTCTTGAAAAGACGATTAGTCCAGATGGTGACAAACGTGGAATATTTTGCCTCGTAGCAATAAATGTTTTGATGTCTTCATCTTTAGATGTGGTTTTTCCCCTGTGATTATTAAAATATCACTTATTGAGAATATAAAAAAAAAATTGCTCTTTCCTTTTGAAGGCTCTGCTGAATTAATCTCTCTGCCCTCATTTGTAACTCGCGCAGTAAGGTACGTCTGCGGTTCTGCGGCAAGGCAAATACGCTTTGGCAAGTGAACTCAAGGGCGTTACCAGAGGAAACGTCAAAACAGTATCTCGAAACACCGTAAGGATGAAAGAAGGCCTCGCTATTAAATGGGATAAATGAGGAACGCACTGACAAGGCAACCGAACACACACTCTTTTGTTTTTAGTTTTTTGTGTTGTTTTTTAACTGAGGGGAAATAAATGAGTGTATTTGACAGGTAATTAAATTCGCAAGGCCGTGCGCGTGCATAGCAGACGTCATGATGTTCCTCCATGCGCATGTGTACAGTTGAAGGTAGCATTCTACGTTGACAAAATGTGTACGAAGTAAACCAAGTTGCTGGTTTGGCAAAACAATTGGTAATGCTAAAAATTACCGAGAAGTCCTGGTTTTCCACGCGTTGTGAAGTCTCTCTATTTGCCTAATTCGAGTGATGCCGAGTCTGCAAATGCACATCGCTCAAGATACTAGAAAGTTTTAGTAGAGCCTTCAGGGCGCGTGCTCAATCCATGCTCAAAGCGACTGCACGAGCTCCCGCTAGCAACGCAGTCCTATGAAACTCTATTTACACGCAGGGAAAGGTGCATTCTAACGTGTGCCTGCTCTCAGCTCTTGCCTCAAGAAACGGGGAACACAATATATTTTTGCGGTGCATGCCGATGTCCCGAAGTACTCAAATCTACAATGGAATTCCTTTTTCATTTTTTTTTCGATCGTCTGCGTTTAGCGGAACTGGAGATTCACACCTTTGTTATCCCAACTCTGCTAGCGTTATATCTCTCTCATTTTACCCCGCGGAACCCGCTGAATTTCCCGGATGTATGGAGAGGGCGCTGCTGCCGAATGGTGCCGCCCAGAGAGCGCTAAATGGAATGGTCTATTCATACCACCACAACGCTGACAACGCCACCAACGGCAAAGCTCATAATTAGGGGTGTGGCGAACTTTTGTCGAACCGGATTTTTAGGTCGAACTTTCGGGGTTTGACTGGGTCGAACCGGTTCGACGAACCTTCGAACATTTCACCAGATTCGACCGGTTCGACTTTGTGGACAGTGTGGTACAAGCATATCTAGGTTTGGAGAATTATATTTTTATGCAAAGGGTTATTTTAATTTTGTGAACAGCTGCAATTAAAAGTAACTGGTTATAATAACTGAAGAAGTTAATAGCTTAATTTTTTGTACTGTATTAACTGAAATAACCAATCAGCGCTGCCCTTAATTCATCCCTTAACCATCACCATCCAATCCGAAGCCAACTGGCCAGCCTGTCGCGCATGCGCACACGAGTCGAACCTCAATACAAGGTTCGTCAAATTTTCACTAAAAGTTCGAAAAAGTCGAACCTGGTCGAACTCAAACCGCGGCCGGTTCGCGACACCCCTACTCATAATCACGCCAGCCTTGCTACTTCACGAACGCGGGAAATCTTTTCTTTCTGTTTTGGTTTGCGCCGGATATCCCATGACGCATCGCGCTCTCCGTTCGCCTCTCTTCGAGCGCTTGCTCGAGTGCACCGTTTGGAACGAAAAATGGAGCCAGTCGTTCAAAATACAAACGTGCAATTATCATTTACGGCTATTATCCGTCATGCTTGACTCATTTCCGAACGAAATTTGAATATTTAAATTTTCGCTTCCGAGAGAGAAGGAAAACTGTAGAGAATACTTATGGCTGAGGGTAGGGT
Source organism: Ixodes ricinus (assembly GCA_037355805.1). Taxonomy (NCBI): domain Eukaryota; kingdom Metazoa; phylum Arthropoda; class Arachnida; order Ixodida; family Ixodidae; genus Ixodes; species Ixodes ricinus. The sequence continues at coordinate 15,002 of JAZHYW010008060.1, read as the reverse complement.
AACAGCTCCAAACACTCGTCTGAAGTCTGCATACCTGAAAACAGGAAATGCCTGAAGGGAGGAAAATGGAGAGCCGACCTCAGAGCGCCGCGGCAGGAGAGCGCCACAACAGCAGAGCGCATGCCAGTAGAGCACGTCACGAGAGCGCATCTGCGCGCCTTGGGAATGACTGATATTGGGGTCTTCAAACACTTGTTTTCGCGGAGCTGAAATTTCGACACCAAGTGGAGTAGCATTTCGAACGCTTGGTGTCGTTTAATTGGCTGAGTATGCAGACTCTGTGGGGAGGTCTGCCGCTCATAGAGTGGACCACTTTATGAGCGGCAGCGATGACAATTGACCTTTTTGACATTCGCTCCTCGGGAGACAATTCTGCTTGTCACTTTTGTCTCCCAGAAACAAGAATTTAATTCACATATCAATACTAGTCAAAAAAAAAGACAATTTGGCGATTAGTTTTTTTTTTTTTTCGGGATTGAACAATTTAGTTTTTTACTGAAGGTAAAGCTGCATGAGTCTACCGTGCGCCTAGGTCTTATGGCTCGTTCGCACACTTGCGACCGAGTTCGACCGAGACCTAAACCGTTTTTGCGTTGCGATCTCTTAGGACCAGCTCGGCTGCAGCGGAGCTGGTCCTAAGAGATTGCAAGAGGCTTAAAAACCGGTTTGGTCTCTCTCGGTCGAACTCGGTCGCAAGTGTGTGAACGGGCCTTTTACTTCAATATCATGTCTAAGTATGGTAAACGTCGGGAAAACGTCGAATTCAGTGGAACGCGCTAGAAATAAATCTGTTCGTTCCTATGTTTAATGACGAAATATGAGCCTGCACTCGCATAGTGTGCAGTGCTTGCTGTCGTGTAACAGATAATTACATGTATACCCTGTTACTAGAGAAAAGGATTCGATAGTTGTACCAAGTTGTACGTTCTGCCACGGGGAAAAGCACGTTCTGCCCAGTCTTGTACACGTTACTAAAAAAAGTAATCGATTACAATTACTATTACTCTTGGCTAAAAAGTATTCGATTAGATTACTTGATTACTCGACAGCAAAAGTAATTGGACATTACTTTAAGAAGTAACCGTTACTTTTCCGATTACTTTATTGTGTGAAGACTTACATCTTTAGCGCTCATAACAATGAACTACTTCCAACCTCGAAACCTTGCTTGTCACAAAGACCACGTAGGGGAAATACGGGATCTTGACGTGTATTTGAACTGGCTTTGTTATATTTTGCATCCGCTTTAGACATTCTTCGGTTCTGGTTCTCCTATGGGCTGCGAGTAGGTACCGTAAGCAGGATTGTTTTTTTTTATTTCTGTGTGTGTGTGCGTGAGGGGGCTAGTTTGAACGAAGGACTTACAAAGCTACATTCTGCTCCCTCAAACTTCGCCCTGAATGGCCTTTGTCACGCACTGGGGCTTTCCTGGGGCTTCCCAATCCCAGTCCCAGCTCGAAAAAAAAAAAAACGGACATTCCACAGAAACTATACATACAAAGGGGTTAACCTCGTTTCCTACAGATCCGCAAAAATATTTTTTTTTCTGTTCGAAAAAAGAAGCAAATTTTATTTTTGTCATTTCAGAAAAAAAAGGTGTGTGCGGCGGGGGGGGGGGGGTCCCGTGGAAAAATAGTAACGGTTAGAAGTAATTTTTATTACTTCAAAAAGTAATCAGATTACTCTTGTGATTACTGCCTAATAAAAGTAATCAACTGATTACAAAATTACTCCAAAAAGTAATCGATTACAAGTAATTTGATTACTTGTAATGCGTACGGTACAAGTCTGGTTCTGCCACACGGAAAAGCGTGCCCAGCGGCCACGTGCTCAGTCCATGCATTGAAGCAGACTTGCGCCTATTCCAAATACTCTACTCAAGATACTGTATCTTAAATACTTTTTGAAGTATCTAGGTATCTTGCAAATACTTTTGATCGAGAGTATTCGATGAGTATCTTGTACTCATTATCTTAAATACATTTCTGACATTCCGCCATTTTCCGAGTTTTGCGGTATGAAGTGGCGTGGGCGTGGCACGAGCAAACGTGAACATTCTTTCGAGCAAGCAAATCCTGTCGCTAGCTCCGATTAGCTACGGTGACTTTGAAAGAGCTCGTGGAAACATCGCTTTCTTTTTGCCGATTGTGACTCATATTTCAGCCCAAAGTTCGTACAATTAAGGTTTTCCCCTCGCCTACCCAAAGGCGCCGTTTGTTTCCATAGAGTTTCCCACCCCTCAAAAAAGAAATCGTCAAACAAAAGGTGTGGTTTTACGGAAGTAAAGATGCCAGCCTGAGCGCAACGCAGAGCGGGAAACGATCGACCTACGACAACAATGCAGACTTGAGTGTCAAGAAACTAAAAAAAATAAAAGAAAATCGGAAGTAAACACAAAAAAAAAAAGTTGACATTTTTGTTTTGTTTTTTTGTATATTTTGCTAGGGCAATACGTCGAGGTTTTCTTTTGTTTATTTTCTTTTTGTCAGTCCGTCACTTATTGCTCTCGCGAACATTGATAATCAGAGAACAGGACAGGAAACGAACTAAAAGCTAGATAACCTCTCAAAATCCCAACAAAGCGCCCCCCCCCCCCCCAATTACGCAGCGTGCTTACTACTTGAAGAAGGTGCGACCACCTACTTGAAGAAGGTGCGACCACTGCTGTTGCTATTATGTCGGTTCTCTTTGTTATCCATTCACTCATATCCGTATCCCAAGTTCGTTTATAGTGAACTCCCCATATGGGAAATATGGATTGTAGTTAAACGATGCGTGTAAGGTGCGCCCAGGACGTGATATTCAGCGATGTCACTATTGGTGAGGCGCTCTGACCCATTTGTCACCCCACACTTCGGTGTTTACCCAACACAAGGTCTGTGCACATGTCCACAGGCCTTGTGGGCATGTTCATGTCATCTTTTTAGTAGAGCGCGAGGCACAGTGTAATGGAAAAATACCAACAATTAGTGGTCTCTCCCGAAAGCAGTCGTCAGAGGATGCGAGCTTGACCCACTTGGGCTTTTGTGCTGAGCTGGGCACCATGCATGCTGCATTGTTCATGCAGGCCGGAGTGGTGACAAAAGAGCCCCTCCTCCCCTCAGTCCTCACCGGAAAGCACAGACTCCACCCGAACGCTGACGCCGCGTTCGGTTAAGTCAGCCGAGCGCTGAGTCATTGTATTTGTTGTCCCCATCCATGTAGTTCTAAAGTTAACCGCTTAGGGCGCCACGGTCTGATCTCCTCCCCAATAGCTAAAGCGACCTCTTTCTCCGTTGTCCCAGAAATGTTTTTGTAACATCTATCAGTGATATTGTCGCGCGTGTTGCCGAGCGAGCGCGTGGCCGAATGGTTACCGCGTTTGGTTTCTCGCGCGAAGGCTCTCGCGCGGAGGCTCCGGGCTCGATACAAGGGAGCGGATTCCTCTATTCTTTCAACTTGACATTCTCGTAAGTTCGAGAACCTTGTCGTCTGATTGAGTTACTGAATGTTCTACGCGCCGAACTTTCTACGCCGAATGTTCCAGAAACCCACGCGGGTGCATGTACTGCTCCGCCTCAAACACGAAGTTCTAGACGCTCCGAGCACTGCTCAATATCGAGCTGTCCTTGCCGCAGATCTTAAAGGAGCCTTCGACAACCTGTCCCACGACCTGGTCCTTGAACAGTTGGCAGCCACTGGCTGCGGAGCGAAGGTGTACAATTACATCCGCGATTTCCTCCGCGACAGGTCTGCCAGCCTCGTTTTTGGTCACCTTCGCTCCCCCTCCGCTCCAGTGGCAAACCGTGGTACTCCGCAAGGTTCCGTACTCTCTCCCCTCCTGTTTAACCTTGCTATGCGAGGTCTCCCTCCCCTTCTGGATGAGATCTCGGATGTCCGTCATGCACTTTATGCGGATGACATTACTGTCTGGGTAACGACAGGCTCTCTCGGACACATTGAAACTCAGTTACAGGAAGCTGCTACAACCATCGAGCAATATGCCCGGCGTGGGGGCCTCACATGTTCCCCCACTAAGTCGGAGTTACTAGTCGTGACAAAACACGCTCGCGGACAAACCGATCTTCCCCTCACCATCACACTAGATGACAAACCCGTCCCGCTTAAATCGGCCATACGGGTGCTTGGCTTCACGTTGCAATCCAACGCTAAGGCAACACAAACCCTTCACCAACTCACCACCCAGTGCAACCAAATCATGCACATGCTACGCCGCGTCTCTAACCGCCGAAACGGCCTTAAAGAGGCAGATGCCTTACGCCTTGTCCAGGCCTTGATTCATACACGCCTACTCTACCACCTACCGTACCACAACCTCACCCAGACCGAACACAAACGTATGTCTACCCTACTACGGAAGGCGCAGAAACTGGCGCTCGGTCTCCCCGTTCGCACAGCCACCGTTTGCCTAGAGCGGCTTGGGGTGACCAACACCCTGGAGGAACTTATAGAAGCGCATGAGGCTGCCCAGTTGACGCGCTTGCGCTCGACGGCTCAAGGGCAGAGTCTCCTTGCCACCCTTGGTTTCCCACCCTGTCCTGCTTCCCTTACCACTGCGGGTCTCTCCCCCGCTGCTCGCGCCAAACTCATTGTGGCTCCTATTCCCCGCCATATGCATCCGACCCGTCACTCGGCCCGGCGTGACCATCGCTCGCGCTACCTCCGACGCGCGTATACGGAAGGCTGCGATACCGTTCGTGCCCTCTTTACGGACGCCAGCCCGCAGGATGCACGCGGGGGGATCACAGTCGTCGTGAACAGTGATCTCAGGCTGGTCCACGCTGCCACGGAACGTGGTCTCACCGACGTGTCCCTCCTGGAGGAGCGTGCGGTTGCCAGGGCAATCCTTTCTACCTCCACTCTCTCCTCTTCCACGCCCACTCACATTCTGACTGACTCCCAGACGGCCTGTCGCCACTTCCTTTACAACACCCTACATCCCTTCACTGCGTCCCTGCTCGAATCTTTCCTATCCTCCACCTCCCACACTTTCCGGTTAGTCTGGGTGCCTGGGCACGCAGACATCCCCGGTAATGAGTGCGCACATGCGCTCGCCCGAGAACTCTCCAACCGGGCACCTGGGGAAGACTCTGCCACCATCCGACCAGGCCCTTTTTCATACTCAACTCACCTAGCTGAGTTACGCCTCGCTCGACAACATTATCCTCCTCCTCAGCCTTCCCTTACTCGCAGACAGGGCGTCCTATGGCGTCAACTCCAAACCAACACCTTCCCGACGCCCCTTTTCTACTCTTACGTGCACCCCTCCCGCGGTCCGCCTGAGTGCCCGCACTGCGGCGATCGTCCCACCCTTCTCCATATGGTCTGGCAATGCCAAGCCATTCCCTCTGTCTCGCCTCTTCCCAACCCCTCCCCCACCTCCTGGGAGGAGCGGCTGACCGATGACACGGCCACCGGCCAGCAATGGCTGGTGGACCGTGCCGAGTCGGTGGCCGCCACGTATGGGGCCCCGGACTAGGGGCTCCAATTGGGTGTGCTAGAACCCATACCTGCAATAAAGTTTATTCATTCATTCATTCATTCTGGGCCGAATTTTCGAGAGTCCGACTCTCACTATATAAGGCTGCGCGTGACCTTATCGGGTCAGTCTCGCTCTCGCCTGCTGTTACGCCGCCAAATTGCCGCCCGCTGTTCTGCTGTCTCGACGCTCGTTCTTTATTTTGTTTGGCACAAGTTCGCCCATAAAACTTTTAGTTCGAAACCGGAATTTCGCCACTTCTGCTCCTGTCAATTGAGACGTTTCTGGTGGAGGTGCGGACTATGCAACCCGTGAGGCGTGCTCCTCCGAGAACACTGCCAAGTAGGCTAGCGCACACACGCTAGCGCACACCAGCTCGGAGCACGTGGAGCGAAAGCTCGCGCTGCAGAACCCAGGATCCTGTGTTCAATCCCCACCCTGCCCGTTTCGATCTGGATGAGCATCATACCGGCGTGCGGTCGTGTATCACTACTGCGTGATGCACGTTGAAGACCCCTGGGTCGCTAAACTCGTCAAGCACAACTTTGTGCCCGAAGTTTGCGGAACGCGCTAATTGGACTCTCGCGACGCTAACGTCGCGCCGAGCGAGGTGTCAATCATTAGAACGCTCATTTCTTTGAGAGCGGCAGAATGTAGCAAGTTCATCGGGGCGCGCGTGCGGCGCGTGAGGGGCGCGAGGAGCCCGCTGATTGAACGGCTTCGCCGATGACGTAGCGCCCATTTGTCCCTACATCCCTACGCCAAGCTAAAATTATGCTTTACAGATTGTCCCTAGGAGACCTGCTGACGCTCAAAATCCCTCCGAAGTTTGTGTAAAAAAGAAACCTCGTTTGTCGAAGTTGTCGCTGACGTCAAAGTGACGTTTCCGAACTTTGCGAGAGCCGTGGTTTGAGCTCGAGATCTTCGCTTCGGATCGAGGCGAAGTTAAACTTTGTCAACATGGCGGTGCCGTACGCTGCGGCCGAGATTATCTTCCGCCACCGTCGGCGTCGCTACTGAGACCACCGGGGACGCCTTTCAACTCCCCGACGACGACTTTCGGCGACAGTACCGGCTATCGAAAGCCGTTGTGCGTTGACTCTGCAACGAGCTTCGTTCGGCGCCCGGACTTCGAGGCGGCGGACAATCGCGTCTACCATGACCGTGGAACCACAAGTTCTTTGCGCGCTCCGGTTCTTCGAAACCGGTAGCTTTCAAGGGATGGTGGCGACTGACGAGCACCTGTCAGTCTCCCACATGACTGTGAGCCGGGCTGTCAGAGTTTTTGCGGCTGCCATCGTTTTTTTCTTTTTTCTGCAATATCCGAAGAGGGACTAATAAGCTGGTATACAATTCAGAACGTTGGAAAACGAAACAAGAACCGGGATAATTCTTGGGTAGGTTCGAGTCTCCCGGCAGCCGGCAGAATTATTTCCCCAAAATTTTACTGGCAGTCGTCACTCATTGGCGGTCAAATCAGTTCATCAAACGACGTTTCATCGACAGATCGTTTCATCGGCACGCGATGTAATCACATGAAAGAGATTTTCTTCAGTTAGAGGTATATACAAACTAAAAATTTTCACACCTTTATACATGTAAGTGGGGTGTCCAATAACTAACCCCCTAATAAGTGTAGCAATAGACCTTATAAAAAAATGAAAACCTCGCACCTTTAAAAATGTGTGATTTTTTAAACACGTTTCTTAAAACGTGTGATAATGCACTACACCTTTTTATAAAGATGTAAAACTACAATACTTCTTCTCGTCAGACACGTAGCCAGAAGGGGGGCCCCCCCCCGAAATCTTCCATTTTGCTGGGGCCGCCTCTCCCCGCTCCCCCTCATAAAGCACTTTGTCATGGGCGCCCCCCCCCCCCCCCTAAAACAAGATCCTGGCTACGTGCCTCCTTCTCGTCAAGGTGTAATTACCACAGTACATTCCTTTTTTGGGGTGTACACAGTGGCCCGGGACCCAATAAAATGACTGAAAAATTAAATTACACAAACGAGTCGCTGAAACAACACGTTGCTTCTTGGCGAGTGTCGAGGCAACTTCGGCCGAAAACCGGCTTCAATATTGGCCGGATGTACGGTTTTGCGCCTCGTCCCGACATCCGGCAGGTATAGGTGTACCGATGCAAATACACGATTTATGTCTAATAGCACTGGCATCACTGCTCTCTTATTAGGCTGGATCGCGGATAGAGGCCTGTATTGCTGGGGTCGAGCGGCACCACCGGCAGTCATCGCTTGACACGATCTAATGCATGCTATGGGAGAAACGGGAAAACTCAATTTGATTACGTTAGTAGGTTGTTCTCGATCATGAAACTTCTATCATGTTTCCGCAAATAGCAGTTAATATTGTGGGCAAGAATATTAAACGCGTTAGAATACCAATCTTGTTTAAATAAACGTGGTGTGGTTGAGGGTCGAGTGCGACTTTGTTGGGCGTTAACTGTGATGTGTTTAATGAGACAAGGGCTACCGAGAGTTATTGTGGTGTCATCCGTGATCTCGGAGTCATCAGAGCTCAGCAAACGATAAGTTGGAAGGCCTTTACGGGGGTCATTCGCATCATTTTAACCGCTTGTACATAGTACTTATGGTGAAAGCTTTTTTCTTTGAACTGCTGTGAGGGCTTCCGTGACAAACTGAAACTCGGAGCGTGCCGTTCAGTCGCTGAACGTGCCGTTTATTTAGCAACCGAAGCAAGTGACGTCAGTAAAGTCGGTGGTGCTCCGGCCCATTTTTTTTATAATCAAAGTTCGAACGTTTGACGAATGTCTAGTTGATCTCCAAGCACCCGATATAATCATTGCAGCACGTCATAAAATACTCGCCCTCGAGCACCGCGGACAAGCTTCCTATTTTTGCGTGTTTCTCCTTTAGACTTTCGTGTATTGCCTCATGGTGTAATACGCCAAAACAACAAGAACGAAAACGAAGGGAGAACTAGACAGGACGCGGCGTATTGCCTGTTGTCAAGCAATGGCCGCCGGTGAGGCCAGTGACGGGCTCCCGATCCGCGATCCAGACTTGCACTGTGAGAGTTCTAATGCATTGCACCCGCGGAGTGCTGCACGGAGAACAGGCCCCGGACGAACTTGCCGAATGCACCTAGTGCAGACTGATGCTGTCGCCATAGATGTTGTAGAAAAGTACTGACCTCAAACCGAAACTAGCGCCTTTTTTGTTCGACGTGATGGGTGGGAATGCGGGAGCGCAGTCGCTGCCATCGTTTATCCATAAACGTTGGTTGCTGCAACGTGTCACTTATATTTGCGATGATTCCCAATTAAGGAACTCGGCTGTCAGAGATATCTACAAACGGCGTAAGCTTCCGAAGACAGCTGACTACAGAACAGCATACACTTCAGAAAATGTATGGCACTCTACGCGCAAAAGCTTGCTTCGTTTTAAATATAGTATTATGAGTGAACCACTGAAAGGATACTGCTAAAATCTAGTTCTTTGGAACATCTAGCAATACGTTTCGTAAGACTTTTTTTATTTCCCTGGTGAGGGCATTGAGAACGAGAGCTTTCTCAAACAAAATACGACGGGGCAATATAGCATGCCGTTGAAATATGACTGTGCTTGAGCCTCGGGCAACGTCTCCATGTTTAGCCTTCCCGGACGCTGAGTGAATGCGTCACAGGTTTCTGCTGTGGGAGCTTTGTCGAAAAATGTTCCACTTTTCACCTGCACACAGATGATGCGAGATCTCGCGGCCTCTGTGTTTGTCCTGGGCCTTTTATTACACACTGGTAGGTTTCAGCGTCTGTACGGCAACAAAGCGACCCAAATTTTGCAAATAAAACACGGGTCGTCGATTCCTCCCTTCGTGGAATATCAGACGCTTACAATTCAAGCTCGCGTTTGAGTTTGTGGCCCGCGGGACGCGATTTCGAGCAGAATACCAACTTTTTCTTTCTGCTCCACTGTGCGAATGCCGCCTCGTAGCAGACGAACTCCCGTCGTCTGCTCTCGCTCCTCGCCTGGGCGAGGCATGACGAGATTGTCGGCGCTAGAGAGCTCAAAGACAACGTACAGCGAGCTGGCGTGAACGCCGCCTCCCCGCGCTGTCTCGGGCTCTCGCGCACCGCCTAGGGATCGCGGGGGATTTTTCTTCAAAAGTTGCGAAGTTGAGCGCGCGCAGGGAGGAGGAAACTTTGCGGCGTTCTTTTGGTCACTCCCCCGCTACGTCATAAAGCGAAGAATGTTTTGCTCCACGAGTTTAGCTACCCAGGCTAGCGGTTGCAGTATTCCGGGGTATTGATTGGATTACTGTGCTTTAGAAAGGTGACGCAGACGAAGGTTATGACACGTTTACGTGCGTCTTTAGTTCCTTCTGTAGTGAAAAAACAAAACAAAAACAAAACGACCTGTACGCCCTTATACTGCTATATACAGGTTCATACCGCTCCCCGGTATCGGATACCGGCCCGACACAGGTTTACTGGTCGCCGGTAAAGGGATACAGGTAACGCCGGTACAATGCTACCGACGACGAATCATATAGCCAAGCAGCCATTATTCTCCTACCATTACCGGTATCATAATACGGGTGACCAGTATCACGTGCCGGTGGCCTGTAAACACGCACCGGTGAGCTGTACCAGCAGGCCGGTATGTCGTACAGGTATGCCGGCTTAGCATTCCAAAATTTCCTTGGCTTTCTCTCTGCAGATATCTCTCATTCAACGTTCATTTTCATGTGCTTTAAGAATACCAAAGTACATTAGGTAACCATAAAACTAACATATCACGTGGTAAACGAAGAAGCAACGGTTATAACCTCCAACAAAAATCTCGAGATCTCTCAAAAACGACTCAGTGTGGGTGAAACTTTCGTTTTCACAGGTGCAGTCTTGTACGCGTTACTGAAAAAAAAGTAACCAGTTACAATTACAGTGACCTTATTCAAAATGTAACTGATTACAGTAATCAATTACTGCATCACGGTAATTGATAGATTTCTATAAAATAATTGCTTACTTTTTACGTTACTTCTGAGCTTTTGATCACGAAATCAAAAAGGCATACATCTGTTCAAATTTCTTACATTTTGTTTCTTTTTGTCATTTACACCTTAAAGGGACACTGACAGGGTATTTATGCTCACCAAGGTTTTTATTTGTACATGACCTATGAGAGCCCAACTACCCATAACACAATTTGGGGCTCAAAATTCTTTTTTTTTTCGCCCGAAAACCGCCGATCGAGAAGTTGCCGGTTTTAGTCGCGCTCACTCTCTTCTCCGTGGTCCCGTGCCGTTTTTTATAGTTTAGACACAACCACCGTATATAATCAAAGTCGTGGGTCATCGACACACAATATTACAAATAAAAAGTAAATATGATACTCATTTTTTATTCCTTCTAAAAATGCTGCAAATACGTTGATTCGAAGAAAAAAAAGTTTCACAGCCACGTAACTTCCGCCACATCTCTTTTCCTCTACACTACTTCTTCCTCCCCAGTTAATTTTCGGTTTCGAGCAGTTGCGCTCTTTGACTGTATTAAAAACATACCTGACGCTGTAGCAAAATATTTATTGGGTAGTCTTCGGACACCATAATAAATCGCCTGGCCAAAAATTAATAAATTTTGGGGGATGTCACTGTCCCTTTAAGCTTCAACACAGTTGTCGTTCGTAGTTTTCGTCAGTCAGTCAGAAAGAGAGGAGGAAAGAAGGATAAATAAAGAGCCATATGCTGCACTAGAAGAAACCGCGATCTATAGCAACAAAATGATTGAAGACGAGCCTGTTGGTGAATATGTACGAATACATGAAAGGATAAAACATCGAGGACGGGGACGGAAACAGGACTTCTTTCATGAATGAAAGAAGTCCTGTTTCCGTCCCCGTCCTCGGTGTTTTTATCCTTTCATGTATTTGTATCGTTTCGTAGTAACAAAACAATGAAAGACGTTTACTACTCCCCGTGATGCCCAATTAGAGCGCAGCTCTTGAGGAGGAGGAGGGGAGGGTATGTCCTCCTCCTCATCCGTACCCTCTCCTCCTCTTCTCCTTTCTTCCACCTCCTGCTCCTCTCTTGAGGTATTTCGATTTTGCGATATACCATGCCAAACAATCTGACAAAGATACAAATATATATATATATATATATATATATGTGTCTGTGTGTGTGTGTGTGTGTGTGTGTGTGTGTGTGTGTGTGTGTGTGTGTGTGTGTGTGTGTGTGTGTGTGTGTGTGTGTTCTGGTATTCTCGCTCACCGCTTGTCCGGAGAAAGGAAATGTAGTTCTCACATCTGGAAGCTCCACCTTTCTAAGTTCCGCCGGTGACAGGAAACAGGACAGCAGGAGCAAGGAGGGAGAACGAGACAGCGTAAGAGTTAGCACTTTGACGAAGCACGTCGTACTCTCGATGTCATTCTACTTGCTCTCGGCTCTGTCGAAGACTGCTCGGCGTTTTTGATTTCCTCAGCATCAGTCTTCAGCATGATCCCCCGAGATGGCACAGCAGAACAGCGAGTGCACGTCCCTCGGGGCCAACGGGATGTTTTCCTGCATTACTGGTACGAAGTTGTTCTTTTTCTTGCACGAAATATTTGATGAGTGCCGTAGGCGAGAGCTACAGAGCTACCACGAGCAAGCCGCTGTCGACCTTGGCGGGACACAATTTACCAATTTCGCCTGACATGCCACAGAGATCGATGGGTACAGCACAGACCCGTACTCCTTGAAGATGGCCACATGAATGACGAGTACACCACGTTTTCATACGCCACTGTGATTTGCGAATGGTGATATCACTTGCCTGCACAACGGGTAGCTGGCATCTCCCCTCCTCCTCCTCCCTCCTCCTCCTCCTCCTCCTCGTGACGCCACTCTTGCCCGCGCGTTGCATCATGGGACACGTCCCAAAATGCAACGCGAGAGACACTCGTGACGTCACTCGTGACGTCACGGTGAGGTAATTTGGGAAACGTCCCATAATGCAACGCGCGGAACACTCTTTACGGCACTCGTGGCCCTCGTGACGTCACTCGTGACGTCACGTATGACATCATTATGGGAAACGTTCCATAATGCAACACGCAACTACGCCGACGGCGACGGCGACGCCGCTCAAGCCGGAAACGGGCGCCTAAGAGCTGCGCTCAAAAAAAATCGTAGATGAGATAACCTTCTGTTTTTAGTACGTTCTATACAAGCACGCGCTCGATGAACTCTTTCGAAATGAAATGAGGAGGGGGGGGGGGGTAGGACTTTGTCGAGGCTAGATCAGGTCAGTGGACCACACAGTCGTCAATGCCGCGGCAAAACCGGATCGTAACAGCACGTGCACAGGAAGCGAGGCACTCTCGACGGCACGAAAGTGAAAACATCGCGGAGTGCGTTGACATTCGAATCATTCTGGTATCATTTTTAGTTGGTTAGGAGGTTCAAAAAAGTATTCGACGTTGGTGCAACAGAGACGACGGACGCACGGACAGACAGAGCGATTTTTCAGGTAAAAAAAACTCGACTCAATCATTTTATCCCTTTCGGAAACATAATTTATTGCTTGTAATTGATTACAGAAACATATAAATTGAATTACAGCGAACGTTACAGCAGAAAAAAGTAATTGAAGCGCGAAAAAGTCACAATAAATTGCAATTGATTACAAGTAATCAGTTACCTGTAACTCGTTACGTACAAGTCTGATGTTAACCGGAAGGTTTTGGACGGTTTTCCTCCCTGTGCATAAAAAAAACCAAAATATTTAGGCTTATTTTTTTCCTGAAACCTACACTCAGGAAATTTGGGAATGATAAATGCACCCCTACGACGACACCTTTGTAAAACGTTTAAATGCACTGCGCTCACTGGTTTATTTATACAAATTGTTTTACGCCCATATAGCACTCAACACACCCTTCAGTTTGTGTGATTAATTTCTAGAGTAGATATGCGTGTAAAACACAGCTTTTTCACGCTTTAGAGACAGAAAAACCGCGAGGGTGGGACTGGTAACATTAGCGCACCATCGCGCTTTCCACGCGCCCCGAATGCTTCTAAAGTTTACTCATTTAGTGGTTTTCGATTGCGCTCACCAACTTTTGGTTGGAAGCAAATCTGTATTTTTAATAGTTAGAAGGTTAATGAACAAATGTAGTTAATTAGCCGACTTTTCCTGACGATTGTTTTCCTATATTATGTTCCCCTGGACGTGTAACTGACCTGCACATATTTGTGCAGCTTTCACATCTTTTTTAGAACAATTCTGTAAGCCTTAGGAGAGCAGCGTATATCTATCTATTAGTATTAGTATGCAGGAAAAAACGAAGATAGGTGGGAGTGCAGTTTAGGAACGGTGAAGGAAGCGCGTAGATTTTTGCCTCACTCTTTGTCAGTTGCTGCGAAGGCGTTAGCTGTACGTTCGTTTGGAAGCTAGCGCCAGAGGCTGTTCGGATTAAGAATGCTGGTTGAAGAGCCCAGGCAAGCAGTGGTGCTGCGCTAGCTTCTCGCCGTGTCCGCCGTGTTTCTTGTCCTCTTCTTTTGCACTAAATTTGCTGTCAAAGGTTTTTCACCTACAGCCGTGACACACAAAACGCCCATTGGAGCTGCCTAACCTTCCTCTGTTGCCACAGACACGACACACAAATACTTTATTATTTTTTTTTATTCTAAGGGCCCCAAAAGTTTCCTCGGCACTTAGAGCATTTTGAAAGCCGTAGATGGCGAAAGTTAAAGCGGCAAAACTACCGCTCTATACACAGAATCGCTTAATGGGAGGGAGTCTATCGTTGGCATGTTGAGTGTACTGCCAAGAAAGTCCTCGAACTTATACCACCCCGACTTTGAGGTCAACCGATAAGCGAATCATCCGCCCAGTGCATCTCTGATGTCCAAGACGCCTTCTTCGCTTCGGACGAGCAGCGGTGGATAGTCGCCGGACCTCCAGACGGTTGTTTACCGTGGAGATTCCGCGTTGCTTGTGGGCGGAGCCGCTATCGCGCGCACTATCGGTCGTTTCTAGCGCATTGTTTCTGCCGCCTATATAGCGCGGGAGCCGCCCACTGAATATTATCCGAGGCTCCGTCTTGAAAGCACCACTCGTCGACTGTACAGTGCACGGCGTCCGCTGAATTCCAGGTCAGTGCCAATCGCGGCTTTGGCTCTCGTGCGAGATTTGGGCGTCGACGTCGATCCGTGGAAGGTCGTCTAGATCGAGTCATGAATGTTATGTTTGGCGAAAAGTGGCGAGCGCCAAACGGGTCAGCCTAGTTTCACCTTAAATTTGAGTGCTGTCAAAGAGTCATTGGGAAGCGCGTCTTCTTATGCTCCAGCCCCGTGATTGGTTCTTTGGATGTGGAACGATACTGTGTTTCTGTGAGTGACTGTAGACATAGCCTCCTCTATACTCACAAAGCCTGGCAGATCGCCACGAGACGCGGCCGCCGAAAGTGAAAAGGTAGAGCGGCAGACAACGGATGGGAGAGGAGAGCCATGTAATGGGCGCCCCCTGCGGCGAGATACCGAAACACGCTTCTCCCGAGCGA
>JAZHYW010008059.1:0-140025 GCA_037355805.1 Ixodes ricinus | reverse complement strand
CGCCTGGCATAGGCAGGATGAACCGGTGTGCAAGAGGTTGTATGAGGCAAGTAAATCAGTTTCCCCGCGTACCATACTGTGATTACTCGATCAGCGCAACTCAAGCTGGAGCCCATGGTAGTAAAGGGGGAAATATAATCGCAAGAAACTTACCGAATACGAACTTCATAAAATATTACAAAGATCAAAGAGCGTGTTGGTAGTAAAATGCAAGAGTCAAAGAAAGAATAAAAACACTTGGGGACAAGGACAGACAGCACAGTTCTTTCAACTAGCAACAGACATTTACTGATGCCTTCTTCAATACGTACCATCTCCCTCCTAACGTTTGAGACTAAAGAGAGAACATACGGAAAAATAATATATTTATATACGCCCGGAAAAAAACAAAAAAACATAAAAAACCCCAAACACACTAAAAGATAAAAGAAATCCAGAAAGAAAAAGAAAAAAGGAAAGTCACTCATTGATCAAATCCAGATAGTAGGGGTCTCTTGACTCATCCAGCTCTAGCTTCATGTGGCTCATCTAAACTCTGGACAACGCGAGAGAAGGAGCAGCGATGTTGCGATCGTCACCGGCTATCCTGTATGCTTCAATGATCTCTCGGCCGAGCTTAGTCTTGTGTCTTCCAATGTGCTGGTGTCCCGGAACCGGGCTTCACAGTTCGTGCAGAGGCGTTGATGCACAACAATTGGATGAAAAGAATCGCCTGAAGCACGGGAGACCTCGAGGGTGTGCTCTCGTAGGCGGACGTTCAGGCAACGCCCTTGTCTGACCAATGTATCGGTCACCACATGAGAAAGGGGATGGAGTATACCACCCCCTCTTCACAGGAATGGTCTGATTGGCATGTTTGATGAAACTTCTTTTGAAGGCTTCGTTGTTGTTCACTCGTCTGCACAGTTGTTTCTAAGTGTTTTTATTCTTTCTTTGACTCTCATAAAATATTATCTCCACTTATTTATAAGCTGTGTATAACGATTTTACGTAGCCTGGTTGAGAGCTAAGACATTTTTATCCAGTTTTCGGCAGTTTTTGTTACAACTTGATATTATTCGTTAAAGTATTTTTTTTTAAAATACTTGGAATACTTGCAGTGGCCCGCTGTCACGAAGGCAAAGGGAAAAAAGAATTTTATTTGACTTCGTGTTTGTATTTTTACCATACGCTATTTATAACAATCTCCAAATTACCCACGTATGCGTCAACCTTCTATAGACCTTTCCATCTCTTATCGGGCGGACGAAAAATGCTGAGTCACTTAGCTGTGGGCGCATGCGGAGTGTCCAATATACCGCACAGCAGAGCAACAGCGGGTGCTATGAAGGCGTTCCACAGCCGAGCAGACAAAGATCGCAGCACGCAGAAGGCGATTTTTGCAAAGGTCTATATAAGAATCATAATAAAAGATAATTGTTTTTTTTTTCTGGAAAAAATATGTTTTTTACAGCGGCAACGCTACCACGCGAAAAAGAAGCAGTGAAGTCAGGGAGTCATGTAACACTGCGATGGCACATGATATCAAGCGACAGTCTGACGTCACGTCTTTCTGCGTTTCATGATGTATCGTAACGTGAAAGCATGACGTCACACCGTGAATACACGGTGACCCTTAGTGGTATAAATCACCCGACCATCCCACGTACTGAAAGTTACACGGTCACGATACATACCATGCCCCTCTTTCGTATCGTACTTCGTACGACGAGCCTATAAACGCTCGCAAATGCCACGCACAGCTCTAAACACGCTGCCTTTTGTGTTGCGAGACTTATTTCATACGATTAAGATATATTAGGCTGTTTGTAATCCTAGTCACTCACTTCTCGGTCTTTCATGTTACTTTCTTTCTGTCTGCTTGAAATTTGCATTTCTGTTTGCCGCAACCGTGCCATCCTAATCACGTTACACAATGTCACATTCTAAGGATGGCTCAATCTTCCCGACTCTGAAGCGCGTAATAACGCAAAAACTGCAGTATTTTAAGCCAAAAAACTAATAACACGAAAAGCGCACCGCTGCAAAAAGAACTTCGGGCAAATTATGCACAAAGGTCTGATTTAAAAAATAAAAAGATACATGTGCGTGTATCCGACAATTTTTTTACGCATTTATTTTGCATTTACTACGCGGGAGATCTTCTTTTCCAGGAAATTGCGCGGCAAACTTTTAGCATCTTTTGCATTTCGCACCGTTTTAGGTAGGCTTTTCCCACATGCGTTCCTGACTTGCTTCACTGGTTCTGCCACGGATCTGTAGGCCTCCTCGTGGGACTGCTTCAGAAAAGGTTCCAGATAAGAGGCATCATGCTTGTGGGAAGCGTACTTACTTGGGTTGGCGTTCTCACATCGGGATTTGCCACGAGTACCGAATGGCTGATACTCACCGTAGGCGTGATTCAAAGTACGTATAACTTGCCATTGAGGCAATCCGGTGGCACCTTCGCGCCTTTGTGCCCTTCTCAAATAAAAAAACATATGCAGCCAAAGGGCTCCATGGTGAAAGAATTGGAAAATAAAGTAGTTTTATCAGCGCATACTAAAGCCTTAAGTGGCTCATGCCAATGTCTTTTAGCTTATAGACGTATAACTCACATAAAACATACAAACTATTCTTGATTCGGTGCATTTCATCTATTTAATTGAATATCGCTAATTATAAATTTATTAAAGGCAGGGGGAGGAAGACAATGCCCTATATGTGCTTGACAGGAAACTACGTTAGACTAACATGGCCAAACTTTAAATTGACTTGCGCTTCTTTATTGAGAAAGATACATATAATGATATCATTAGGTTATTTCATATAGTCATCATGGGATATGGGCCGTATAAATGCATACGTTTTTTGTAAATAGGGTATGAAACTATATTTAACATATAGGTACGTTTTGTCAAGCTGTGCTCATAAAACGACTTTATGACCAATATGATATTGGATTGCGGAAGTGTGGGTGAGTACAATATTAGCAATGTTTCTTGTTTTGTTATTTGCCGAAACCTCCCATAAATACACATCAAATGTAATTGTGCTGAATCGGTAACAAATAGGCACCAAACATTAAATTTGCCCTGTAGTTTTTTGTTATATTGCTTGATTTTTGTATACCTGTTTCTGATAGGTGCTGCCTTGCTTATAGGAAATATATAAATTATTTTTATTATTAATGAGCTGTCCCCACGTCGCTGCCGCTTCTTTAGTCAAAGCTTTGCCACTATCGCCACCGTCTCGAATATTTAAATTACTTCGCCCGCCCACAAAATGAGGGCGGCTCAGATTTTTTACGTGGATCCGTTTTCCGGTGGACCGGTAACAGCGACTTATGGGGGTTCCGTTCCGGATGAAGCTCGATATAAAATGTTTAAATTTGGTTATGATTTTCTTCCGATTCAGTCAAAAACAACGAATTTACTCCGGTGTTCGGTTCAGGGTTGAGTTGGGGTCGACACCTTGGTAGTAACATCAAATTATGCCGTCTTATATTTTTGAAGCCCTGTACGAGGATCTATTGAGCATGCACTGAAAATATCATATTTGCGCTTTTCGTTTTGTACACACACACTCACTGTAACTTTATGTATTAATTTCATAGTGTTACCAACAACTATCATTTTGGGGGAATTTTAAACTTTGTGTGTTATGTTTGTTTTAATCGTACCATCATTAGCTTTACTTATAGGGCCATTTTCAAATAAATACGTTCATATATTTCATTGTTGTGTGTACCACTTAACAAAACCCACCCACCTACTTTCCCGAACAACACACAATTTACACAAGGAGCCTATCCATCCTCAAGGTCCTCAAAGTCTTAGATCCCAAATATGAGATCTGTAATGCGTTCTGGCAACGCGTAAAACATCGTGCTCGGCTTAAGCAACCAAAGTTAATTGGAAAAAAAAATTACGCCGCTGGGCGTCCGATTTTGATCACAGAGGTTCCATCATTAGTTAAGAATTCAGAACCGGGCGCTTATTGCACCACTAGTTGCATTCAGTACCGTAAATAAAACAGAAATACATGACGCACATACTATCATGGACACAGTCAGTTGTAACCTCGGCAAGCTCTGGGCATTATTTGCTTTGTGCCTAGCAGATGACGGAGCGTGGTTGTAATCAAAAACTGGAAATATGATCAATCTTTAAGAGTAATCACAAAGTTTGTTCCCTTTCGGAAAGCCTATGATGCTGGGAGTACGGAACAGCCCCCGCTCGTGTATTGTAGATAGCTGTGTCCACGACAGTAAGTTAAGCAAAAAATTAACCAGTCTCTGCCGTAACTGCATACTTATACATATGAATGGTAAACTTGCTTTCTTTTTCAGGTACTGGCTTCGGAATAATGAATGTTACCATGAAGTACTTTGCGATGATGTACTTCGACAAGCTTAGGGGAATCGCCATGGGAATCACCTCACTTGGTTTAACAATTGCGAGCTTCACATACCCGAAAATCATGCTCTTCTTAAGGGATACCAACGGTTTCCACAACAGTTTATTTCTCTTGGGCGCCTTCACGATTAATATCACTCCCCTTTCGTCCCTGCTGAAAGAGCCCCGTTGGTACCATCCAGTGAACAAGTACAAACCAAGGGAATCGGATCGTCAACTCGGTTCCATGGGCAGCAAAGAACAGAGCGCCCATCAACAGGAGAGGCAACCAATAACGTCTTCCGTTCAGACTTGGCCGAAATTCTCGTGGGGAATCTCTTCCTTGGTTCACACTCCAACCTTATACGTGGTGGTCTTGTCAACAGCAATGTCAAATGTATTTGAATCTCTCTTTCTGACCTCGATGACAGACTTCTGTAAGGACAAAGGGCTGACCGAGACCGACGCCGTCTGGCTAACATCGTGCTTCAACCTAACGGAACTTCTTGGGCGTCTGTGCGTTCCTCTACTTGCATACAAAGGATTACTGCGTCGCTGCACTTTGTTGATGATCCTTCATCTTCTTCTGGCTTCCGTCATAATGTGTGCACCTTGCGCCGCTACCTACTGGTCAGTTGCAGCCATCGAAGCTTTTGCTGCAATCCTTGTTAGCTCTACCAGTGTTATTCACGACGTCGGGGCCGTAGACTACTTCGGCTTGGAGAGATTACCTACTCTGTATGGCATCATCGGAGTATTAAAAGCCCCGCTGCAGCTCTGTAATCCTCTCATACTTGGTAAGTTGCCCAGCAAACTTGTGTACGCTCTCGGTGAAAGCCGAATGTGAAATGCAAATCTACGGACCACGTGTTTTTTTTTAATCTGTAGAACATATTTTTTATATACCATTTGAAATATGAAACACCTGACCATTCAGAGAACAAACAACTATGTTGGGCAGTTCTTAAGAACAACTACAAAATGCCATGGCAAGAAAAAGATATTTCCCTTATTGAATACTCACATATTTAGAGATACTTCAGAGGCAAACACATCAATCATAATTTTAAAAAAGTTACATCAGTTTCTTCATCGCATATTATACTTTTATTCTCGCAGTGCTTTATATACACGTAAAGACATCGGGTGTTTTAGCAGTCTTTAAAAATCCGTAAAAGTATGGTGGTTAAGAAAAACAATTAACTTTCACTGCACAAACGGTCAGCTATGGCGGACGTTGACGATTGGAAAAAGCATGCTAATTAGCAAAATAGCTAAGTACATTTTACTAATGAACTTTTGAATTAGTGAATTAAACATATGGTTCCGGTGAAAAACATGCTAAGCATCATCGAAAATTATTAAATCAACTCATTTTAAAAAAGATATAGGCAGCAGTAGCATCTTAAAGATTTCCAAAAAACGTTACATTTGGACACATTTCTAGGTTTCGGTTACATATTGGAGTGCATTTCAAAGCAAGTATGTACCACCAACTAGCGCAACTGCATGCTCTGTTAAATAACGTATTTTAGTTAATGAGGCGACTGATCGTTGCGATTATCTCTCCACACTATGCCCCCTTTTCCGTATAACCTATCTGCACTAACAACATTTGTGTATCTATCACTGTCTTTTTTAACAAATATGCTAAGTTTAAAAAGTATATCTGACCATTTACAAAATTCTGACTACTAGGGGGTAATCTTTGCTTCGTAAAATAAGCATTAGTTTTAGGACCTAAACCTGACATATCGAGTAAAGTGATCCAAGTGTTTGTTTACTCAACTGTGCTTTTTCTGCAGCAAGTCGCACTCACTTTCCCAAATTGTTTATAAGCATCAAAAGCTAGCTTATAAACAAATACATCAACTGAGTCAGCAGATGTGACCTTGCTAAGACTCCCGATACACTATGAAACAAAATAGAAAATATGTGCTCCCTGTCAAAAAACGAAAATGGCGCGTTTATGTTTCTTGATTTGTAAGGAAATACATGTGCCGTCGAAAAGAGTTATCAAATCGTATGCAAACACCTGCCGGTCTGGTAACATCTCGAGAGGAAACTACGAGCTCTCGAGGAAAATGAGGTTAAGGAAAAGAGAGAAGAAGAAAGAGAGATGGGAGGGGGAAAGCGGAAGGGGGGATGGCACGTGCGAAATGCGTTTTAGCGAAGGCTACTCGCACGAGCTTTTCGCTTCATTGCGCACTTCAACTGCACGACCTCTTGTGTCTTAAAGGGCGGTGCAACGATTTCCAGACTTCGGTCAAAAATTTGTGGAAGTTGCCCTCTGACACTTTTGAAGTAAAGAACAGAAATCCGATTTCGCCTGCGTGTCCTAGTTGTTGCGTAAAAAAAAGATAAATATTGGCATTTCGGGCACCCCTCAACTCACTCCCAGCCTTCAGGGTCACACCTGGTCGCACTCCCAGTGACGTCATTCGGAGTGCCGTGTAGCTTCCCGTGTGCTATCTCGGAGGACGCTTCCTCTCCCTCTCTCCGCTGACATTAGCGGGCGTTAGGCTGCAGCTTAGAGCCGAGCGAGGTCACGTAATCTTTTCGCCGTAGTTCCTTCGGCTGCCACTTGGGGTTGCAGGTGGGGAAAAAGCTCGACTTTTGCTTTGCGATTATGCAGCGGAATCGTGACATTTTTAATGAAGGAGGTGTTTTTTCTATCCTCTGGGACATGATAAACAACGTAAAAATGACAAGATGCAAATTCTTTTAATCATAAAATTGTTGCACCGCCCCCTTTAAGAGCAGTGTTGTAGGCGTTACCGAAAAAAGTTCCGAAGTATGTTACTCGTTACTTACAAATAAAAGGAACGCATCGCCGACGTACGTTACCTCAACATAAAAGGGACAGGTTACCGTTACCCTTATCGCTACAAAATAACGCACGTTACTTCTGCGTTAATTTTTTTTTAATTATGAATTAACACGTTTTACTTTTTTCACGTTACAGGTATGCATAAGCGCCATATTCCAAGAAACATTATGTTCATCCAGAAACTCAACATAATTACTTTATCGTTTTTACGGTTTGACCTAAATACTCAGGAAGAGAAATGCAAAGAAAAACGCAAAATACTCAAAATGTAGATAAATTGGCGCTTAAAGACACGAAAAATTGTGTTATCTTTTAAGTCTCGGGAAGATTATGTAACGAGTAACATAACTACGTTACTTGTTACTCGAAATAAGTAACGTCAGTACGTTACCCGTTACCGCTTTGAAATTGTAACGAGTACTTTACAACGTTACCGGAAAGAGTAGCCCTTACCGGTAACGCCGTTACTTGTAACGCGTTACCGCCGACACTGCTTAAAGGCCGACGACCAAACTCGAGATTCTGCAAGGCAGAAGATCCTCCTCACCATGGGCGAGGAGGAAACCGGCAACGGTAGACAGGGTAGAAGGGGGGAAAGGAGGAAGCGGGAGAAAAGTGGAATGCGCGAACTGGTCATCGGGCTTTAAGAGATATTGCAAATCTATATATGAGCACGGGCATGTAGCCTTCGGGAAGAAAAATTGATTGTGCGAATTTCAGATTTAAACAAAATCACGACGTGCTCAACTACATTAATCGCTTTGTCACGCCTAATTTCTCTCGCAGGGTTCTTCCGGGATCGAACAGGGTCATACGAAGACATGTATCGTTGCCTGGTCGGAGTACTTCTCTTTCTGAGCGTGGTGTGGCTGACGATCGTCTGCTCTGAGCGAAGGGAGCTCGCCTGCGTTTCTACGTTGCGAAGCCAAGATGCCTGCACATCTAAGAACGGTCACAAAGACATCTCCTCTGCCGCCATCGCTGAAGAAAGTCCCATGTGAACCATGCCAGTGATGGTACATTTCATTTGAGCCAATCATATAGGGAAAGGACGAGCAGGATCGGCTCGCGTTTTGTTTTTTAGTTCTTTACCTAGACGGTTAACGACAAGTTTTAAACTCGCGGTATATTTTTGGGCCTTTGCCTTTAATGAATTGTATGTGCAGTATATTATTTTCCTTTATACTCCCGAGAAGCTCGACTTAAACTATAGCTTACGATTTTTTTTTAAATTTTAAGTATGAGCATAAAAAATCTCGTACATATGTCAGTTTTAAATGGCCGAGAAACTCGTATAAGTCATGTTCGCGTCATTAAATTTAAATACACTTTCCCATGTCGCTCTCTCAATTTCGTAACGAAATATTACCTATTTTTTGTGATTTTTGTATCAATTGCGTCGGTTGCAGGGTTTCATGTCCTGCGTGTCCCTTTGAGCAAATGAAAAATGGGCCTTTGGGTCACAGGCGAATACCCCTGTCCTTCCTTGGTCCAAACGTGTACATATATATATATATATATTAAATATAATATATATATATACACGTTGAAGGGAATCACGAGCTATCCACGGAGGGGGCGGTTTTGATATTTTTACTGAAAAAAAGCAAAACGCCTAAAATTATTTCATGGTATTAGAGCCTTTTACCTGTGCCCACAGAGTGCTTGAAAAAAGTTAATATAATGTGGACAGAAAATCCACGACGGGAGATCGAGCGAAACATCCGACCCACGACGGATGTGAAAAACACTGCTTTCCGCCGCGGCCTCTTTTAAAATTCGTAAGTCGAGAACAAAAAATCCGATGGACTTGCGGTTTGTGGCTACTGCGTTTTTAGAGACGATGCCATAAGATATATTTTTTTCAGCGAAATTAAAAATTCGACCCTTTTTGCCTGCACGATTTGAGATGAAACCACCCATATACATGTATGCCATCTCCTGACGAAGCCGAGCCTCTCGGCAAAACTGTCGTAATACATACAATAAACTCCTAGCATAGCAATTCAGCAAGTACAGATCTCTGACTTATTACATTTTCCTGGTCCATTGTTCTCAAACAACTCTGCCTACCTATATATATATATATATATATATATATATATATATATATATATATATATATATATATATATATATATAATATATATATACACTAACATATGATCAATTGTCAGTCCCTCTTGTGGGGAGAATTTCAGTTTGTAAATTATGTACCACGAAGAAAACATCTAGTTTCATCTTTACTGACTACCCTTGTACCATATGGATGTTTATATCGCGACCACAAATAAAATTCAAACGATTTTTGTGATAAAATCAAACATTGCCTCTAAGTGATCAAGAAAAACGGTTGTAATTTCATTTGGAGAGCGGTAGCAAAAGACGAACACTTTTCTTTTTATTTTTATCAACAAAAGTTTAAAAGAAGTATATTAATATTCTGCATTTAAATTCCATTTTAACTAAAATGCATATCCGCCACCGCGGCTACTAGAGCGATTTGAATAATATGAGGGAAACGAAATCTGTTTGTTTCATTAGTAAACTATGTCTCGTTTAGCAATATTACATCAAATGACAGCCCTAACTTTTCCAATAATAGACGAAAGTATTTTTTTTTTGTACCGAGCGTATGTTTAGGTAAAACCCTTGAATGACGGCCGAAACTGTTTCCCCATTATGTGACTTTCAAACGCCACTGGAAGCAGGTATGACTCGCTATATTTTCTTGCCATATATAGCGACTTTGATGAACCTCTAATTCAAGCTTATCTAGAACGGCTGTATTAGAAATTGCCGGTCTTCATCGGCAATTTCTAGTGCCGCCGATCAAGATAAGCTTTACCAGTCCATTTATCGGTCACTGTCCACCGGCCGGTCTCCATTGACGTTCCGTACAAGAATTCGGCCACTTCTGCGCCACACGCATTGGAAACTAATTATTTTGGCACAGAGTTTTGTTTCAAAAAGCAGGAAGCGGGTTCTTCCACTCAAGTTCTGAGATATGAACAGGTTGTCATTCGAATACTCTTTCTGCTTTGCCAACGCTCGTCCCTATCGGCTTGTTTTGCAAAGCGTCAAATGACGCGCGTCGTTTTATCTTTCGTTGATAGCAGACGTTGAAAGGCTACAACGTTGATTCTTCAAATCTGTGGCGGCAATGAGTTCCGTAGCAAGTTATTTTAGTTTGTTTGGGAAATTTTTGTTGTTAGTTTTTGTTTTTATGAAATTGGAGGTTAAGTGACCCCTTTTCGTTCAAAGTTTTGAATTTCAATTTGCATCTCACTGATTTCGTGTAGCTGCAGCCCAAGTTTTTCGGTTCTGAGTTTCAGTTCCTTGAAGTCTTGTTCATTCCGCTCGTTTCGTTCTCTCCGAGCGTCGCACTGCTCGCTCAGAATTGCATTGTATCCTCCATAGCTTCAGCCATTTTTCTCAGCGGTAATAACTGATCAAGCTTGTCACTCATTGCATTCAACCTTAGTTGAACATCTTGCGAGCATAGGTCATCACTCGGTCCAGGCACGTAGCCAGCATTTTGTTTCGGGGGGGGGGGGGGCGCCCATGTCAAAATGCTGTATGAAAGAAAGGGGAGAGGAGGTCCCAGAAAAAAAATGTCGGGAGGGGAAGGGGGCGGGGGGCGGGCCCCATGCACCCCCCCCCCCCATCCCCTGGCTACGTGCCTGACTCGGTTTGTCGGCCTGCGAACGAAATTTTGAGCGTCGGCAAGTCGAGCAACGCCGAGCCGGGCGGTATCCTTCACCCTTGGTTTTGATTGTTGTGTCTGAAATTCCAGCACATTTTCCTGTGTGGTAGCTACAACCATGAGTCGCTGCACACAACTATTACATCTGACTTCATAATTTTTTTCCGCAAGAGCCACACTGTGCTATTGTATTCATGGTCCCACCTTCACAGCAGCAGCAGCGGCGGCATGAAATGTAGTACAAGAACTAGTAAGTAGAAAAAAATAAAAAAAACATAAAACAGTAACATAAAAATACAGGAGTTGGTTTAGCCGCTCGTTTTCAATGCCGCCGCTGCTGCATATCTAAACCAAAGGGGTGATTCTATAGCTTGTTCGGGGTAAGCTCTTGACGCCAGCAGTGTCGGCGACTTCGTCGACCGAGCCTTCATCGGGGGCAGACACGCTGGTTGAGCACAGGTCAGCGCATTCGATATCGAAAAGTGGCGACGACACGACAGCGCTACTGTTACCCATAAACATACGGGTAGCTGGTTAAGTCTCTGCTCTTCAGTGCCACCGCTGCTGCCGATCCGATTGTTCAGATGTCGAGACTCGATTAATTTCATGCCCGAGGCCTGTCGCATAGGGAGCTTGCGACACCTAAAGGACAAGCGCCGATCCAACTGATGTGAACGCCAAATGACTATGCTGGGTGCCGCACCGAGGCTCCACTGTGTTGACGCACGGTTCAGTTATCACTCCGCAGCCAATCAGAATCAGGTGTTACTCGTGATGAACGCCGAAGGAGATATCAGGTAGCGCATGAAGACAACAAGCCCTGCCATTTTCACTGACAAAGTAAGAGTGGCAGATCTCAATATGTTTATGCCCTGCCTGATTCCTTCCTCTGCGTTTATAATCCGTAGCGCCACAACCACAACGTAACGGGCCTATAATATTTTTTTTAAAGTTTATGTCGTTTAAAACAAGGCATGAAGTTTTGCTTCTAACTCACACACTCAATAATACGCATTTCAGTCTGAGCGAAGCTTTCTCACCGAAAGTACTCATGAAACGAAAGAATTTGCTAGACTTTGCCAAAGGTAAAAACCTTCCGTTTAAACTAAAATGTATAAACGCTCAATTAGACAGAAATCGTACACGTAAGGCGACAGCTCCCAATCTGTTGTGGAATGCCGTCGATAGCCATTAAAACAATTGTCGAACGCTAACAACCTCAGCCGATGAATTTATTTTTCTTGTAAATTCACGAAGCTTTCAAAATAAGTCATTAGATGTTGATAGCATTTTCTTAGTAACGGCGCCAGACGTTCTCATTGGAACTGAATCATGGCTTGACTCGACTATTCTTAACATTGAAGTATTTTCCACCAACTTTACTGTATATCGAAACGATAGAGATAATCATGGTGGTGGTGTATTTTACTTGTAAATCAGAACTTGCATAGTGCTCCAGTTGCAGATCTGTGTTGCGAATCATTTTGTTGTAGGTTTTTCTTTCTCGAGGTAACATTTTAAGAGTTGCCTCGTTTGATAGACCTCCATCGAGTACGGATCAGCCTCTTTTTTAATTGTCTGATGTCTTGCCTGTTTTTGCACCGGGTCATGTTCTTTTGGGTGGCGATTTTAAACTTCCCGGCGCTTTTCGGATTAATTACCGACCAGTGGTAAATAACTCATCACCTTTCTGTTCAACGTTTTCGAATGACTTCTATTTATATCAGTATGTAAATGAACCGGCAAGGATTAGTGCTGGTCTGTCAAGTGTTTTGTACCTTATTTTATGCAGGAGGCCTACAAGTGTCACCAATGTGTCTGCATTACAAGGCATGAGCGATCATTCGGTGGTTGTGGCCTCTTTGAAAAGCTCGAATGCGCCCATAAATAAAAATGAAAAAAATTGTTTACATGTTTAAAAAATGAAGTTATGATGGAATGACTTTTGATTTTACAAAGTTATTGTCTGAATTTCAATTTCCACGACGAATTCACGTCTGCAGATACTATAGACGTGAATTCGTTGTGGAATATTTTTCAGCATAAGACGCGGGAGTTCCTTGACGTATACGCACCTGCGAGAATATGCAGATCGAAACGTACGCAGCATAAAACCTGAATTTATTTTAAAATCAGGCGCCCTATAAATATGATTATAATGCAATTAAATGCAAAGGTGCAAGCGAGCTGGACAAGAACGACGAAAATAATCCCTGGAGAAGGGAACAAGAGGGACAGAGGACATACA
The DNA here is from genome assembly GCA_037355805.1 of Ixodes ricinus. Taxonomy (NCBI): domain Eukaryota; kingdom Metazoa; phylum Arthropoda; class Arachnida; order Ixodida; family Ixodidae; genus Ixodes; species Ixodes ricinus. The sequence continues at coordinate 126,865 of JAZHYW010008059.1, read as the reverse complement.
CAAATTTCCAAACACAGCTACGTGACTCCACCTGTAGTGGAGAGGTCCCAGGTTCGATACCCAGACCAAGCGAATTTTTCGGTCGCGCACCAGTCACGTAGCTGTGTTTGGATATTTGTGTTTGTCCTCTGTCCCTCTTGTTCCCCTTCTCCAGGGATTATTTTCGTCAGCCCAATAAATAATATCAAAAGTGTTTTGCAAGATGTATGAAAAAAAGGATTCATGCCTTCTTAATAATGTAATTCATCTTCACATAAGGACGGTGACTGGAATACAGCGTCAAACTTCAGGCCTATTTCTTTAACTAGTACAACATGTAAATTGTTAGAGCACATTATCCTTACGCATATTTTATGTCACCTAGACAAACATAATCGCATTTATAAAAATCAGCATGGTTTTAGAAAGTCACTGTCGACCACAACCCAGCTTATTGAATTTACACATGACTTAGCTGAAACAATTAATGAAAAGGGACAAACTGACGTAATTTACTTAGACTTTTCTAAGGCGTTTGACAGGAGTATCCCATTCAAGATTGCTGCAAAGCTTTCCAACATTCTCAAAAACTCTCAAATTTTAATTTGGATGACTGCTTATTTATTGCGTTCATTATAATGAAATTGACTTTGATAAACTACCCGTTACTCCGGGAGTACCCCAGGGCTCCGTGCTTGGGCCACTTGTGTTTTTGGTTTCATTACTTACAAATCATTTAACATAAATGTCCCGCTTAGATTGTTCGCAGATGATTGTATTATATATTACTAAATAAGGAGCCACAACAACTACCTTATACTACAGGAATCTTTGCAAGCAATATTAAATTGATGTAAAACGTGACAAATGAAGCTAAATTACAATACAGCCGGCATGACCGTCTCCTGTAAACAAAAAAACATCCATTTTAATTACTTACTTGAAAGGCAACCTCTCAGACGGGTCGAGGAATACAAATATTTATGACTAATTTTTAATACTAAACTCAACTGGAACCAGCACTTCTAAGCGACTGTTAAGAAAGCGAGGGGCACTTTGTTCGCGTTGAGAAGGAAATTGAAATTTGCTGATGGAGATACTAAACTTATTGCCTATAAAATTTTGTTAGACCTGTGTTAGAATACGCCAGCTCAGTGTGGCACCCTCAAACACAAGCCGGTATTCTCAGGCTTGAAGGTATTCAGAAACTAGCTGCTTGGTTTATTTATAATAATTCTCGTACAGGACCCTCATCTACAGAACTGCTTCTCAGGGCGCAGCTTCAGCCGTTGCAAACAAGAGCAAAAATGGATAGATTAAAAGTACTTATATAATCTTAATGGCACTTTACCAGAGCGTTGGAACAATACAGGTTTAAGAATGACTGTTTTAGATATTCTTTCTTTCCTCGAACAAATCAAGATTGGAATGAGCTACCAAGTGATATTGTCATCCAAACACCTGTTGAAAATTTCATTACTCCGGTGGAAAGTTTACTTGCGTGAGTTTTTACCTTTTCTGTTTCTATTTAAGACTGTACTTTTGTCGTGTGGTATATCCATCCCTACAAAGGCTCCTTGAGCAGGGCCAGTAGTGTTTCCAAATAAATAGATAAAATAAATTATCTTCAAGTTAAATAGTGCTCCTCAAAAAATGTGGAAATATGTAAAATCACAACAAAAGGATGTAGCTGGCATCCCGCCCTAATTAATGGCGGAAACCTTATAACTGGAGATGTGTCAAAAGCGACAGCACTTAATGTATATTTTAAATTTGTTTTTTAAAGATTCACAGCTGTGTCACCGCCAGCAGCTACACATGAAATTGGGAACAAAATGAATGAAGTTACCTTCAATCCCAACGGTATACGTAAACTGCGCAGATATAAATTCAAAAAGGCATCCGGGCCAGATAGAATTCCTAACGCTTTCTTAAAATCCTGCACCAATATCGTTGCCTTCTAACTAATAATATTATTCACGAAGTTGCCGGAAAGTGGATGTCTCCCAGGAGAGTGGAAAGTCGGAAATGTAGTTTCGATGCCTAAAAGTGATAAAAACAAATTGTGTAAAAATTATACACCTACATCTTTAATAATAACGTATTTTTCTTTTGAAAGTGTTATATTTTGTAGAATATTATGAACAGAAGTTGTGCGTATATTTTTCTGTTTTGTGCGCTTGTGTGCGACCTTAAGTTTTTTGGTAATTATGGGTATTTAGATTTTGGTATTTTGGTAAAAAAAGTTTTTTAGCGTGTTTTTTTTTTTTGGGGGGGGGGGAATCAGTTTTGCTGCCAAACTTCAAACGGGCCCCAGACCCCGTCAAGCTGCCTTTGGCAGCTTTTTGTATGAAGCACCGTTGGCTATAAGGCCAAAAAAATAATAGATTGATTGATTGATTGATTGATTGATTGATTGATTGATTGATTGATTGATTGATTGATTGATTGATTGATTGATTGATTGATTGATTGATTGATTGATTGATTGATTGATTGATTGATTGATTGATTGATTGATAATAATAATAATAGTTTATTTCCCCAGTGCCCCAGAACAACCGTGAGGTTTTGGTATGGAGGCACAAATGTCCAAGATTGGATAAAAGAAAAGAGATTCAGCAGTATCTCATGGAGACACCTGTCCTATACATGGTACAGAGCATAGTCAAGATTGCGCTTGAACGTGGTACAATCACTGAAAACGTCCAAAGTTGGCGAGTCAACATTGTTCAAAGAGACTTGCATGCGGGTTAATGGCGAGAATGTTTCTTGAAAGTGAGGGTAAAACAAGGAACGATGTCTACAAGATCGAGCAGGAGCATGAAAATTCACTGAGCCTAACAGATCAGCGTTGATGTGACCTTTAATTACCTTATGTAAAAATAAAATATCACGAGAGAGTGTTCGCTTCAATAAAGTTTGTAAACCTAGCCTCTTAAGAATGTCGTCGTAGTCATAATAGAACCTTCTACCAAAAATACTTATCATAGACAAGACGAATAAAACGTTTCCGCACATTTTCTAGCCGTGAGGCATCATTGGCAGTCAGCGAATTCCATGCAACACTACCAAACTCAAGTTTTGCACGTACCAGACATAAGAACAGTCAGACAAGGCATAAATTATTCTTAAAGTCGCATGATAAGCGATATAGCAAACCCATAATTCGGACAGAAGAGGCAACAATCTTTGAAACATGATAAGAAAAGGAAAGTTTAGTGTCAAAATAGATCCCAAGGTCGCGAACCTCGGTGACTCGTGGGATGGTAGCTGATTCAAGAACATAAGAGTTAGATAATATATCGCGTTTATGAAACATTCATTAGATTTTTGTTTTGTCATTGTTAAGCACCAACAAGTTTGCGGAGCACCACTCAGATATGCGTAAAATGTCATCTTGCAATACACTGCAATCGTCAAAGGATCTTATATTCGTGAATATCTTGATGTCATCAGCAAACAAAAGCAAGTGCGAACTTTTTATACACTTTTCAATGCCGTTGATGAATACGAGGAGCAGTAGAAGTCCGAGGTTAGATCCTTGGGGGACCCCAGACGTCGGGATGAAAGTGTCGGAATAGCTCTTTGCAATTCTCACACTGCTACGACGATCAGTTAAGTAAGTCTTTAACCAGTTCAAAAGGGTCGGCGATACTCCATACAATGACAGCTTCAGCAATAGTAAATCCTGATTAACTTTGTCGAAGGCTTTTGTCATATCAAAATAAACAATATCGACCTGGCCTCAAGAAAGAACTATAGGAACTGAGTAACCAAGAAATGAACAACGATTAGTTTCCACGGAGCGTCCCTTTAAAAAAACCATGTTGAGCACTACTAAATTTCCGTCTAGAATAATACGAAACACGAGTGTAGATGACCATCTCAAATACCTTCGAAAAGGCGCACAGCAAAGATATCGGTCGGTAGTTATTTACGTTGCAAAAATCACCACTTTTATGCACTGGTATGACAAGAGACGTTTTCCACGATGATGGAAAAACACCACTTTTCAACGAGAGGTTAAATCTTTAACCAGCGAATGCTCCAAAATAATGGGAAATGTAATATATTCAAACCTCGTCAGTCATCTTAACGAAAATATAGTCTTGTTCAGCATAGTTTTCGAAGTGGATTATTATGTAGCACGCAATTACTCGAAATTTATCACGATCTTCCTTGCTCGTTTGATAAAGGCCGTCAAACTGATTGTGCTTTAAAGAAAGCTTATGACGGGGTTAGTCACTCTTTTTTACTTCATAAACTACATTGCTCAAAATGTTTTACAGTGGATAGCTAATTATAGGGATAAGAAGAAACAACGTTTGTCATGAATGTAGTTCATTTATCGCATGTAGATGTCACGTCAGGAGCACCGTACAACTTTGTCTTAGGCCCTCTTCTTTTCTTAAATTTATATGAATGATATTACACATGAGATTTCACCAAACATAAGGCTGTATCTGGATGACTATGTGTTGCAACGAAAAGTTGTGGAGATGATGAAGTTCAAGCCTTATAAAGTGATCTAAATCGAATTTAGAATGGTGTAACAACTGGAAGATGTCTCTCAATTTAGCAAAATGCATTCATGTCAAATTTCCACGAAAACTCAAAATAGTACCGCCGGTATTTCTTCTTAGTGATCATTCCCTAAAACTTTGCACAGAGGCATTATATTTTGGAGAGCGCTTGAGTGATAATTTAAAATGGAACGGTCATGTGTCACTTCTTTGTTCCAAGGATAGAAACATGTTGCACTTCCTGCGTCGTAATATTAGGAAAATTTCTAACGGCTTCAAATAAAATCTTTTTTTCCTTATGCAGGACCCATTTTTAAGTATCCTTGCATCATTTGGGATCCGCACACCCAAATTTGTATAAATCAAACAACGAATTCAAAATCAAAATGCACAGTATGTAACGAACAACTACAATTTCCGCGAGAACAGATCAGTAATAAAACAATTACTAGGATGGCAATCCCTACAATACAGACGCAAATGTTTCCGTCTGAAGTTTGCAGAACCTCTATTATGGTGACTTTGGTCTTGGAAAATCTAAATACTTTCCAGTACCACATTGCATTTCTCACAGAGTAAATAATAGTCAAAAGATGCGTGAAGTTTCTGCACCAACTGATGTGCTGAAGTACCCATTATTTCCTCAAATTGACCATGACTGGAATGTACTGCCCGATTTATTGGTAGAGCTACCCTATGATTAATCTTTTTTCAATTAAATAATGTCGTTGTGAAGTATTTATGTTTTGTTTAGATCTGTATTTTTGTTTCTTGTATGCTTCCTGTGCTGTCTTTGGTCTATGGTGTATTCCTTATGACCCCCTACTATAACGCTCTCTGGGCCATGTAGGTATGAAATAAATAAATTAAAAGAAATCTGATTGACTGCGGAGTGATTATACGAAGCGGGCGACAAGACAGTGACGCTGCAGTGCGGCTCCCAACAGTGTCATTTGGCGTGCACATCAGTTGAATCGGCTGGCCCTCTTTAGGTTTCGCACGCTCCCTAGTCGTATGTAAATGTGTAGTTCGTGCGCGTGTGCGTGTGCTGTGTGTGTGCGCGTGCTTCATTTTGCCCTTCATTTTCTCTTTGCTTTCCGCCCCTGTCTCAGGTTAAGTTATGTCAACCTTGCGCCAGCTCCCTTGCGCGCTCAAACTTATTTCAGATACTGTTAGGTTCCGGAGGGAGGGACGAGAACGCAGGAGCGTCGAGCCAGAGTAGGGTTTTAGATAATTTATTTCAAAAGATGAGGCGGTGAAAGGTTGCTCTCGGCTACACCAGACCGAGCGTTCCTCTGATCGCGCGCTCCCCTGGTCATGCGCTCCCTTTTTTTATATCCGGTCCGTTGATGCACCTCACGGCTTGCGCAGCCTTCGCTCCCGCTGATTGGTAGAGCGGGAGGTGGTGGCGACAGCAATCTGGATGCAGTCAGTTGTTTAGGATGGTGCTAGTCTTTTAATGGTCGTTGATCAAAAAAGTAGTCTCGCGCCGTGGCATGCTTACGGATGCTAAGGCCCGGGTGCTATGCTCTGCAGCGCAGGTCAGTGTTTTCACTCTTTATCAATACCTATGCCTTTCGACCATCCCATGTTGCCAAAGTTTTCGATGGGTATAAGAACTTTGCCATTTTACGTGACTCAGTAGATATCGGTGTGAAAAATTTATGTAGACTAAAACAAAGATTTTAGTGCACTCCTCCAGTCGTGCACGTACTGGACAAAATAGTCCACAAATTAATAAATAAGAGGTTGGGACGCATACGAAATGGTGATGATTAAAAATAATAGTCTAAAATCATGAGTCCTGGGAGAACGGGGACGACATGACAAAGAAGTCTCCCTAGTTTCGGGGTTTTACACTTTTCTGTCGTGTCGTCTCTCATTCAAAGTTTGTCTATTAAGCACACAGATATGTGTTTTTACTTCGAAAGATGGGACAATGCTTTCTCAATGGCCTCAAGAAACAATGTACGCCATGAAACGCCAAAACAGGAAAAAAGAACTGTATGTTGGCCCGCCAGCAGTCTCTTCAATTGAACCTATAGACCTGTTCACCTTCCGTCACAAGGCGTTGCGATCTCGGAATCACGTGATGCGAACGCCTTTAGGTTACTCCAACTCGACTCTCCGGTCCCCTTCCGCGCCTTGGCGGGGATTGGCGCATGCATTGTATTCGTGTTTTTCGTGTCGTTTCGCCGCGCTTTTTTTGTATGTGTTTGCATTAGAACATTTCTTTTGACGAAACCCGGCGGTGTGTTTCGTTTGTTAGCGCATGGGAGAAAAGAAAAAGGAGCAGAGAGGGTGAATCGTGCGGAGCTCCCACTGGTCCGAAGCGCTGAAGTCAGCACCAGTCAACCTCTTCCTCTCTCCCCGTCGCTGACAAATTGACAGACACTGCCGGGGCATTTTGTCAAAACAAGCCCTTTCGCTTTCGTCAGAGTCACGAGCACAGCTGACGCGGAGCCAGAGAAGGAGGCGCCGCGTAAAACCTTCTGGATAACATCTCCTGGAATGGGATGGCGTCATCACAGAAAGTCAACGCTGGTCACAGATTGGAAACGAGTGCTGAGTCAGCGCTCGGCTTCGAGTCAAGTTTGAGCCGAACGTTGGTGCAATAGTTGTGTCCAATCTGTGCCAAGCATTGGCCGTTTCTGATGACGCCATCTCAATCAGCACTACGGCTTTGTTGCCTAGGAGGAATTGCGCCGAGGCGCGGTGGAATGTGGGCGTGCTCAGTTGACGCTCTGCCGCCACCGGCTGTTCTTCGCGCTGGGCTTCCGTAGTGGTGGTGCGTGGGATGTGATGTGCGTATGCAGTTAAAACGATGGATGCGGTTCCCTACAGGGTGATATGGACGCGGTCCCTTCCCCAAGTTGTATTTTTTTATTACACGTACCCTCAGGGCCTTCGGTATTGAAGAGGGGAGTGATTACAAAATAAATGATGATGATAAAAAAGAACATTTACTAGAAGTACTAAAAATGGCGTCGCTTTATACAATATTGGCTAAGGCGTTCGTGAACAGTTGGAGGTCTTCTATCGAAGCTGTTGGTACAGGAAGGCGATTCCACTCTTCTAATGTGCGTGGGAGAAATTACAAAAAAAAAAAACATTAGTCCGGCATGATGGGACACCGACCTTATGCACGTGATCTAATCGAGATGAAACGTACTGGGGAGGAAAAATAAGTTCGGCGCGGCAAGGGTGGCTATAAAACAACTTGTGAAAGAGGCAAAGACGAAAGTTTTAACGACAAGATGTCAAAAACGGTAAGTCGAGGCCAGATTTCATTGGGGTTATGCTTGCAATTCTGTTATAGTTGGACAAAATAAAACGATCAGAGTTATTCTGGGCTATTTCGAGTGAGTGAATTAGATTTTCATGTCAAGGATCCCAGACTGAAACGGCATATTTGAGTTTTGGACGAATTAGTGCTTTGTAAAGTAGAAGTTTTAGAGATGAGGGAACTTTTGCAAAATTACGTTGATGATATCCCAACATGCAGTTAGCGTTATTAATTATATATGTTATATGAACTGTCCAAGGATGATTTAATGTAATGTCAATACCAAGATATTTATAACTAGTCACAGCGTCCACGGGCGAGTTATGGAGATGGTAAACAGGTAGATTATTAATTATCTTAAACGCGCATAAATATACATTGGTTAATGTTCAATTCTATGCTCTACGTTTTGCACCAAACACAAATAGTGTTAAGATCGTTTCGGAGCGTGTTAATGTAATTTTCACAAGTCATTTCCCTAAATACAACACAGTCATCGGCAAACAAATGAATATGGGAAGAGACACAAGAGGGTAGATCTTTATTGTATAAAAGAAAAAGAAGAGGTCCGAGCACAGAACCTTGTGTCACACTGGAGTGAACGCCACTAGGCTGAGAAAGATGATTATTAGATACTATGAACTGCGAGCGATTAACGTGAAACCATTCAAGCCAGATAAGAAGTTTTGGATCCAAGTTAATTTGGCGCAATTTATAGAGTAATAGCTATGAATACCTTATCAAAGGTTTTTGAAAAGTCTAAAAAGATGCAATCGGCTAATGAGGAATGGTCAAGAATGACACTTAGCTTATGAAGGACTGATACCAACTGTGTTTCACACGAGTATGTTTTTCGAAAAGCCATGTTGTGACGACGTGAAAAACGAATTAGATTCAAGGAAGTTGGCGAGGTTCGAAGACATTATATGTTCGAAAATTTTACACGGGATGCTGGTGAGCAATATTATACCCGTGACACACGGGAACTCGAATGCCATTTACAACGAATGACGTTTGTGTGATCGGCGAATCAGCTCCCAATTGGTCGCGCGTGGAATGCACTACGCCCGGATTGTCGGGCGCTGATTGGCCGTCCGCTCAAATGTCATTCGTTGTAAATGGCATTCGAGTTGCCCGTGTGGCACGGGTATTAGTTGGTAAGTAACTGTAGAAGGCTTGTTATTTGACTTATGAAGTGGAATCACCTTCCCGACCGTCCACTCAGCTGGTAGACAACCATTATCGATTGACTGTTGAAACATTTTTCATAGCATAACTGAACAATACAAGCTCGTACATTTTAAAAATTTGGGGTTGATTAGGTCACAACCAGGAGCGGGGGAAAGTTTTAGATGTGGTTGTTTCCACTATTGATATGGGTGACCTATCCAAGGGTGTCGACGTACTTTGACAGGCAGAGTATGGAAAAGGGGTGAAATGTATTACAGGAATATCCATTGGTGGATTCTTAGTTAATCCGTTGACATGACCCTTCGGAAATGCCACACACATCCCCCTTTGCGAAACGCTAACTCTGACTCCGTAACTAGGTCAAAAAGAGGCAGCAAATAATGGAGGCATAAAACAAGAAAGAGAAAAAAAAAGTTAAGGGGTCAGTGTTAGCGTTTCCAAGGGTCATGCTAAGCACTCCTAAGAATCCACCAATGCTAACGCACTCCCTAAGAATCCACCAATGCTAACGCACTCCCTAAGAATCCACCAATGGATATTCGTTGTTGTATTTGCCTTATTTCGTAAAGTGCCGACCAATACTTATATTAACTGCCTAACTGCGTTACATCGTTATGTCCACAACATCTGTAGTTAATTTTACAACATGTTTTGACTATTTTCACTGTTGGGGTAATGGACATTTCTGAGGAGGCTATATGCGGCATAAAAAGCAGCCTTAGCGGGTACGTGAGAAAAGACAACTTTCTGGCGTTCTTTCGTCCACTCCCTTCGGTTCATCATAACGCAAAGAATCTTTCTGTTCCAGAAGCTTAGCGACCTAAGTACAAGATAAGAATGAAGAGCGTGTGTCCCGCCACATGCGTAGATCATGTGACGATATGTGTGTCAACATATATATATCTCTACCTATATATATCATATATAGCTGTAGTAACGCCCGTGTTTGTCTTCTAATATAACTGTTGAGTAACGCCTGTGTTTGTCTTCTTTCTTGTGTTCATCTTTTAGGGCTTTTGATCATAGTTCAAAATGTTCACCACCAACTAGCCCATCAACAAGTACATGAGTCCAACTTGGAGCGTCTGGAAACCGATTCTTTTGTCGTCCGTACGCAACAGGATTAATCACTCTGCTGCTTTGGAATCACTGAGCCATTCGCCATACAGCAAATAGCTGGGAAGTACTCATTTAGATCGTGATAAATTATTACAAATGGCGGCTTCCTTGACTCGGTCATGCAATGAAGCGCTGCAAATGTAAGCATATGTAAAATGTCATCGCAATATCATTAGACGAGGCGCCTAAAACAAATGTCCACTTCACGGAACGCTTGATGATACGTGGTATTAAAGTTATCCCACGTCATTTCACAAGATGTAAGGCTAAATAACTGCGTAAACAGTTTTTAAATTGCTGCACGAGTGGGAAGCAAGATTGCAGCGACGCTAGCAGACGGCAGGGTTGTCCCCATTCAGGAGGGGCTACCATCCCAGCAACATTGATGCACTCTAGTTCAAAGTCAAAAACGCAGATATCGAACTCAGGCGTAATTTACTCGATTTTATCTGATGTACGTACCATCGGAATAGGGTAGCGTGCTCCAATGCAAAAAAACACGAATTCTGGCGTCGTCGAGTAAGCAGGAGCATTATTTGTGAAACGCCAACGTGCTATAGATTTATTCAGAGTCGGATCAAATAAACTGAAGTGCAAGACACGTTCACAACAAAACGACAGATATCTAATCAAGTTTATTGAGTGTATCGAAGACTCAAACAGAAAACACTATAACTATTCGGTTACGATTGCCGTTACCATTATATTTCAAACTCGGTTTAGTTTCGGCTTTTTGAGTTTCCGGGTGGCAACAGAATCAGGTAGGAGTGGAAAATATAGCGAAACTTTCCTTCAAAGCTAGTTAAGAGGCTACGTTGTAGCACGTGTTTTTATTCTGACGTTAATAGGGTTTTGAAAGTTTCTGTTATTCCAACAGAAAGTTAGAGGTTGTTTGCAAAACCGCAGCTGGAGCAAAATGACAATCCTGTGTTTTGCTGAGAGTGCTAACTGCAGCGCAAGTTGATGCCGCACGTCATCGCTCTAGCGACCTCTACAGTTGCAATTGCTCCTATTTGTCTTTGGTGAGAGCAGTTCCTACTAAACGGCAAGGTATTTACAGAAGCCAATCATCGTTTCACTGCTTTTAACCAACGCCTCTGCTAAATTCCTGCGTTTCTACTCCGTCCTAATTTAAATGTGTCTTCGAACGATCTTTTTCTTTAATAATACTCCTTGCAATAACGTGTCTGGTGACGTCTGGAGTAGTGACCGCACTTCGCAATGTCACGTGACAACGTGACGTCATCATCACGAGACAACATCAAGTTACTGGTCTCGGGACACGAACGTCAGGTTACGTGGTCACGCGACCATTTCACGTCAATTTACGTAGTAACCTGACAATCTACCGTCAAGTTAAATGCCGACTAACGGATTCTGCGTCAGTTGGATTCAAACAAAATATCGAGAAAAGTTTTTTTGTTCCTTTCCTAGACTCGAAGCAAGTTTTCAAACGTGAGTAACCCCATTTTCTTCCTCTACTCCGGTTCAATTTAAGTGCAACCGCAGCCGGCGCTGCGATCCGATGAAGCTAAATACACTTCGGCGGTATTTGACAGCTTCGTTTTATCTAGCAACTTTAGGTGAAGCCAATCACTCGGCGCCAAAAGGCACTCGTCGTCTTAGTGCGTCTTACCATTGCCGGTTGAACCAACCACGCATGATAGAGAAAACACTAAATCATTGGGGGTGGGGGAGGGGGGGCGTGCACTCATGTGCGTGATTTGTTTAGCCAGAAATATAAAACACGACGATCGCCGAGACGAGGTACTTTTGGCACCGCTTGATTGCCTCTATCCAATTGTAGCTTCGGTCGAAATTTGAGTAAAACGGTCTTGGACGCCATTCCTAAAAAGCATTCTGCATCAGCCCATGTGTGCCACCTGCTTCGTTGGTCCAAACTGAGCCACGGACGCGGTACGGTTCACTTCTAAAATGCTTTTCCGCTTAAAAGGCACATTCGCAGGCAATGCAAAGAACAGACCTATTCGCGAGTGCATGTGTGTTTTTAGTGCGAGAAGAAAACGGGGAAACACCATTTACAATGTAGAAATGGCGGAGACGATATACTTTGCGACTTGCATGGATGGTGAGCAATGTTGATGGCAATGTACTCGATCAAGCCCCAGCTTCAGAGATATCCCCAGCTTTTTTACCATGAGCACCTTGCGCCCTCTCTCGCCTGATCTCCATAAAAAGCTATAATAGATTTATGCCAGTCGAAAAGCTGCGTACAACTTAATATTCGCAGGGATACCAATAAACAGCAATAATAAAAAATAGCAATACAAATTGGAACCATACGGACGTGTTTTATTTTGAAAAATCTTGAATTTCTTTCCGCCACGATGAAGATACGTGATATTCTCAGGGATTGTAATAGCGTAGGACTCAAATCACGCATCTAAATTAATACTTTAGTATTACCGTGAATACTTTTCGTTCCTATGGACCTTTTCCTGTTTAGACAGTATTCAAAATTCTTGCCAGTTACCATCATCAGGCCATTCGGAGACGCCATTTTGGGTTTCTCTTCGCATCTTCCAGCTGTGGACGAGGCACATCTGCATTTTACTAGGTTTTTTGGGTATTGGGACAATTTCTTTGTACACTCAATGGGTTGCTGTTTAGGTTCGGTTCAGAAAACAAAAGAAAGACGGCCCCGAATTTCTGGAAAAGGAATTGCCAGCAACGAGGTCGCAAGACTAGTCACTCAAGCATTAAACTCGGCCATCCAGGTCAGTGAACGGTGTCTATCCAAGAGGAGGTGTGAAGGGTTCGTACTGGACTTGCAGTATGTGGTCATATTTTAGATCTACGACTCCCACTTTGCCGGGTTCATTGTTTTTTGGGCGAAACTATTGGTACGTTGTTGTTTGTTTGTTTGTTTTGGGGTGTAGACGAAGGGGGGAGCCAAGATATATGTGGGCCTCAATCGGAACGAACCCCCAACATGGCTGACATTTTATAATTACTCATGAGTGTACTAGGTGACTAAGTGGCTCTTTTCTTTTTGTATATTGTCTAAGTTACTTTTTCCGCGTATGCATGGCAGTAGCATTGTTGGTAGCCATGTGGTTATTTTTAAAATGTAACGATATTTCAATTCGGCCTAAAGGTCGGACACGAGCACCGCGTGAGCACTCGGTTTGGGCTCGTGACAATCAATGCCTCGGCGGACATTCGGGTCGTGGCTCGCGTTCAGTCGCTTCAATGACGGAAATTGCCGAAGCCTCACAGTGTGTGGATCTGACCACGTGCACTGTGCTTTGCCAACCGTAGCGCGGGGCACCGTGGCAAGGCTATGATGGACATTGATGGCTTATAATCCGCACCAGGTCATGTCGCCGCTTGTTCTGGCTCCCAGTTGAGGGTGTATTTTGTCTGCGACTGACATTTCGTATGCGACTGACATTTCGTGGGGAGAAAAGGCATGTAGTGCGTATTTTGTAAATTATGAGCCTTGGGATTTAATTGAATGAGTAGGACAGTAGAGGAGGCAGTAGAGATATTATGAGAGTGCTTGATTTCTAATCGTCGGTTTGGCGCGCTCCAGAATCGCTTTTTCTAGATTTCAAGTCTTTCAATGGGCGATTAGGATCAACACGCTTGGCTTCTGCGTGTGGCTTTGCAGCACATATACAGTCATGTCTCGTTAATATGGACCCCGTTAATATGGATACCCCGCTATATGGACACCATTTTCGGGGACAAACTGGGAAGATATATGCATTTTTGTCTCGTTAATATGGACAACTCACATTATGGACGATTTATTGGGGGAACGGAGGCGTCCATATTAACGAGACATCACTGTACTCGAGAATAGTATTTAGCATAAGTGACTAAATACCTGCTTCAGAACGTTTTTAGAGTACTACTCAGGTTACTTTCCTGCGAAATACCTTTGGTACAGTATAAAACACTTAGAAATTTAATTCACTTAATTTCAAAAATAGTTTTCATTACATAATTTGTATTGACTTCCAGAGTGCTTGACTTGCAAGCAGCAAATGCCAAAAACAACTGCAGTGCTCTTTTACGCAGTCTCAATTCAAGATTAGCGTCACTCTGGTGCACTTTACATTGTGATTTTTTTTTCAAGTAAAAAGAAGCAAAAAAAGGGCACTAGCACTATATTACTCACGTTTTACATCTGGAGAAACGCCATAACGATACGTGCGAGTACGTGTGCCGTTACCGCAGTAAACTCCCGCCTGGTAAAATAACGGCTCGTTTACTCATTCCGTGAAGAAGTTTTCTGTGTCAGCGCGTGTTATCTTGATATCCAGGATTAGAGCCACTAAAGGAGCTACGCTTAGAGTATCGGCCCTCTGTTCACCGATATTGTTGTGGGTGCCGCCATCTTGGTGCTTGTACAGAACAGATGCAACTGCCGATCGTTACGATTCAAACGTGCGACTTCCTCGGCATTAGATTCAGTGTTCGGAAGCCCATGTAATATTGCTTTGCTCTGTCGCAAACTGTTTAAACATTTATGGAGAACAAAAAAGCGTTTCCTGTGATTTCAGATAAAATTTCAAATAAGTGGAAACCGTGATTATAAGTCCCAAGGTGGGTAATTGTCATTACTCTGAAACGTAGATTATTTAGAGCACGCTCTAGCCAGGGCGGAAGCTCGCATAAGAGGTCTTTGAATTCACACGATCGCGTGCTCTTGCTCTTGCAAATTCTTTTCGCCCGCACTCTTTTTAATTAAAGAAGAGAGCATGTTCGTACTTTTATTATTTCAGATATAAATTTGGTGTCACCATAACAATAGAAAAGATAAGCCGAAAATATTATCCTTTAACTCGACATTCGTGTTTCGTTAACTTAATTTCACCAATGTGTTTGAACAGCTTCGACTACTTCATCCAGTGGGCAACGAACAAAATTGTGGAAGTATATCGGGCCGAAATTTCTCGTGCGTTCCACCATTTCTGCTTAGCAACCTTCGAGCCATATGCCAAAGCACTAGCAATCGCCATTTTGGCCCATTCAAAGCTTCAAAGCTTCCAAAGGGTCGTTCTAAAACAGTCGCGCCAAGATCGCTATGGAGCATCATAGGACTGAAAGCGTTCCTCGCCAATCTAAGCGTCTTTGGCGCTGTGCATGCACTCAGATTATCAAAAATGCTTTCCTACAAACATATTTTACAATTGTGTTGTTCTTCTTGCCCATTTCAAGACAGGAAGATTGTTTTTTAATGCCGCCAAGCACCGACGCCGTATGTGTTTGCGGTGCGAAGATGTGCGCTTGTTTCGCCCGTGTGTGGATAGCGAAATCTCGGAATTCGCGAATATTTGGACCGGCTCACCAAGAATGTAAAGGTCAAGGAGAAACTGCTCATTCCATGAACCATAATGGCGACAACGCGGGGAACTCTGCGCTACTTTTTCAGAATCCAGTGACTTTTAGGTGCGAAGCTCCTTGGGATCCAGCCTTGTCCGTCCGTCCGTCCGTCCGTCCGTCCGGACAGCGTCCGTGCTCACATAAAAAGAAAAAATGTTTTCGCAATCGACAGGATTCGAACCTGTGCGGGGAGACCCCAATGGATTTCTAGTCCATCGCCTTAACCACTTGGCCACGACTGCTGGACGAGTAGGGGGCTCTGAGATGTGGTAGTAACTCAAGAGCTGGGGTTTCTGTCACGGATGAAACGTTGCATGTAGCCGCTCAACGTCTATACAGGAGAGGGCGCTACGGTCAAATGCGTATATAATCGCGTTAAACTTTGCATGCATTGTCTCAACGTTTATAGACGAGAGGGCGCTGCGGTCAAATGCTCAAATGCGTATATAACCACGTTCCATACCCCACATTCTCTTTCTGACATGGACCGTTGACTTAAGCGGTGGAGATGCGTTCCTACGGCTTCTAGCGGATCCAAGCTGATCCGCTAGAAGAACCACTGGCTCTGCATTTCACCGACCATAAAGCAGTAAATATGAAGTCGAAACGCAACCCGGAACTCAGCACTACCTATGAGCAATAAAAAAATCAGCACCATCAGCACTACCTATGAACAATAAAATCAGTAGCATCAGCACCACCAGAGCTTCGCCCCAATCAACATCATTCACCACATGGAGATACGGTCATTTTTTGTGTGTGTAACTGGACGGCCGGCGCTATACGGCTGGCAGGCCTAATCATAGAGGCAGCGACAATGGAGCAAAGCCTGTAGAATTTAGAGGGTTTGTACTTCGAGGTTTTTCTTGCCTAACTCCGCCATTAGTAAACAATTTACGTGTATTCACTTTACCACCCTGCACAATCTTGTTTAAAGGGGTACGGAAACCAAATTCTGGAGTTCATATCTTTACTTAAAAAGAAGTAGGTTAAAATATGACTTCACCAACACCAATATTTTGTAAGATAACGCAAGAAAACGTTATTTAAACTGAATAAGACGATAACCATAAACCACCTCGTGGATCTCATGAAGCTTAATTCGATGAAATGTCGTGACGACAACATGTTAGTAAGATAGCGCCGCAACGGGAAGTACGCTCACTCCTAGAGACTATACGTAGGCCTAAACGTAGTACCGAGGCGATTTGGTGGAGAAAGAGTTGGCAACCAATAGTTTGAGTATCGGATGGTCTTTCCGACAACGCTTGTTCGCGGTGGTTTGGGGATTCTGTACGTGCGATGTAATGACGCGCTACGACATGTTTATTTGAACGGGCCCGAATGCCCACCTCTCCTGATGACGGGAGAGCCGCCTTGGTCGAATACAATGAGCTCGATCGCTAAGAAGTTAACACAACTACCATCGTTGCTAAAAGGAAATGGCCCGTACGGCTCTGCAAAGCGGCGCACACATAAACAAATCGCTGTGGCGATTTTCGTGGCTTCGGGGATGCGGGAGAAAGCCGACGTCCTGCAAGATACTTTTGTACTAAAAGAGTGTCAGGGATATCCACGTAAATTCCTCTTCGCACTGGGAGCCGAACCGCATTGGCTCCGCGAACTTGGTAACCGCTTCCGGAACGATCTTTTACAACCAATTTTATGAACCGCTGGGTCACTAGACATTCGCAACTGGATGCTGACGTGACGCTCGCCATAGAAAGATTGGACCGGCATTGAGTCGCTCCCAAAATCTGCCCTAACTCGACAAGTGTTGGCGTACCGTCCTGTCGGAATAAAAGGAAACTGAATAAAGTGTACGTACCCACGTTGCGAAGGCAATTCATGCGGCGTATATTTGAGCTCGATAGTACAAAAAAAGGAAATGGAATCATGAAGGGTGTCCCTTTTTGACGAGATCGTTCGCCACCGCTTCATCTGAAATCAAGCTAGGTACGACGAAAGGGAAAACTGGTCTCCTTACCTCAAAGAGAAATCAGGGTTCAGACTATTCATACAAGAATGGTCCACAAAGGTCGCGTCAGCAAATTCCATTAATCAAGTTAGCCGGTCGTGTGCCGATGGTCTTGTCCCCGGTCGTCGAACTGTTTTGTAAAGCCTAGCGTTTTTAAATAGTCTTCGTTGGTCGTCTGGTCGGTGGGCTCGTTGCCGTTGTAGCTTTTCCAGGTGTCCGTGGTTCCAGCGCTTGTCTCCGCCGCGACGTTTTGTTTCAAGTGCTTTTTTCTTTCTTCTTCCTTCTGGAGGTTGAGACGCGCACAGGGAGCACATAGATTTCCTCATTAGTGTCATCATACCCACAGATTCCGTCGGTTTGGTCGGCGACCGCACACTCGAGGCAGCACCGCCAGCTTCGCCGGCTCGGCGATAGGCTACAACTCTCGGGTACTTCGAATAAGGGAGATTGTTACGCGTTGACGACTTCAGGTGACAAAACTGATATTGCGGTACGCTTGGCAATCCGTGCTATAGTGATGTCAAGACCGCAGCGGATCTGCCGGATCTCCCTTGATGCATCGCGCTCTTCGACGGCTGATTTTGAAGCGCTCTACAAAATCCAGGAATTTAGAAGTAAATATATAGCCATCCGCTTAATATATAACCATGCGATTATCAATTACAGGTTTATCTGATCTATTTGACTTACCTCTTGATGTTTTTATATATTTTAGGTTTCGATTCAGTATCTCTTTAAGACAAGACCATTTTTTGTGAGATGGCACTTACGTTGTGCTGACATGAGCACTGTTGATGGAGTGTTGAGTTTACAGTGGAAGCTTGAGTTCAACACTCGCTGGATTGAACAAGCAACGGTCGTTCTAATTGTAACAAGTCCACTGCATATATTTCGGTGGCGGCCTAATATGTTCTTTTTCGTGACGTCATGACCAAGATGTGCTGCGTCTTGACCTCTCGAGTTGTGATTCTGGTTGTTTATCATCAGCTGCAAACAAGTTAGACCGTGTGAGTAAATGGCAGCGTTGAAACTCGTAGTCATTGCATTTTTAAACCAAAGCCGTCAGGTCTGCGTTTGTCGATGAAAGCAGAATCAAACCCACTTAAGACATCATAGCGAGCGTTTGGTTAATCGAATATAGTTTATGAAAGCGGCTTTTTTGTCAGTGCGCGCCGCGAAAGGCAAACATAAAAGGAGAGAGACGAGATCCTATAGAGTAACTAACTAAGTTACGCTTGAGAGTAATGACTCTCCAGCCGCCATGGTGCTAGGGAATTATTGTTACCAATTATTTTAAGGTTTATCTTAAAACTCGGTGAAACGACTCTTTGTCCACCAGAAGTGGCAAAACCAATCCTCGACAAAGCAAAACGATATCGCATGAGCTTTCTGGCACCGTATCTGAAGCTGCAGAAATCGCATTTTCGAATCGTAACACTCGTGCAATTGGGCACGCTCTGCACGAAGCACCGGAAGTGGCGGCGTATAGCTTATTCATAGTCACAGACTGCTTCAGAAACGAGGGGGCGTGGTGAGTCCCGAGAATCTCATTATCTCCCCGCAGCCAATCAGAGTGCGGCATTAGGCGATAAGAAAGAACAAATCAAGAAGCGTGAAGATAAGAAGCCACGCACGGCGTTTCTCAAACTCCCAGTGATGATAGTGGCTCTAACACAGCCCAGAATGACCGCGTTCGTCGCTCAGAAGGACGCTTTTTTAAACGACATTATCTTGCTTTTTTTTAGACAAAGATGTGTAGCCTTTGGTGAAATGGAAATTATAAGGTCAACAAAATGGGTCTGAGAAATGATTGGCCCGTGACGTCGAATCCGTTCGTAGCATCAGATACCTCTGGAGACCCCCCCCCCCTCCCCCAGCATTCCCCATAATCGGCCCCTTAACAAACCCTCACTCTCGTACAGGTCCGCAACATGTCGCTCTCAACCGTGAAGTCTCAACCAGCTAAGAAAAAGGATTGCCCAACGGTTGACACCTGCTGGCACGTAGTCGCCATTACAGCAACAGTAACTGCTCTCGCCGTATCCCTTGAGCGAACATCAAGCTTCCTCCTTGTCGCTATCATGGAAGAGTTTGGTGTGGACAGACAGACTGCCTCCTGGCCACTAAGCATCATGACAAGCCTGAGTAGCGTGACTGGTAAATAGCCATCTTCAAGTTTTTTTTTCTTTTTTTCTGTGTGTGTTTGTGTTTTTAATGCCTGCGGGCATGTCTATTCGCACCACGGAAAGTAAAATTAATTTTGGTAGTGAAGCCCTTTTTACGCATCAACTTCAGCTCACTCTCTCTCTCTCTCTCTTTCTTTCTCTCTCTCTTTATCTTTCTCTTTTTCATTTTGCATTCTGATGATGCAGGAACAATTCATCGACATAGGCTCGTTCTATTTACTTCCACCTAATGCACCAGCGGCACTCCGTGCACACCGCCGTGTTTATTCACGAGTGCAGCCCACCGAAATACAAAGCACTGCACTGCTCTGCACCGCGCTACACTTTACTGCGCCGGAGTAAGCTAGTGTAGGTAAATCGAACGAGCCCACGTACTGTTAACACTTGGTCAGACAGCGTACAAAGTGTCAAACGATAATTTAATGGCATGTTTAAAGCGTGTCTGTTATATACGACCGCGGCGATATTCTATATGTTGTAGCGTTGTGATGCAGAAATAGCATAGGCAATAAACCTGGTGGACATTGGTACGCAAAGATGTACTCGATCGCTCTATGCTCCCTGCTGTAATTACTGAATCAATAAAGTAAGATAATGCCCTTTTTTAAAGCGCAACTCCGGCCAAAACTCAAATTGAAATAAATTACTGGTATCGCTGTAGTGACACAAAATACGACCCCAGCCAAAATATTACGTCCGGGGGACGCCGCATTCTCAACTAATGCCGATAATAAAAATGCGACCCGCCGCGAGCCGCTGCTCCTTAGCGGGCGGCCAGCGGGCTGCCGATCGCTAAAGCAACATTGGGACGTGACGTCAGTATCGTTCTCTTTTTTTTTTCCTCCGGTCCGGGTGTTGCGCGGATCCGCTTCTTTAAGCCGCCACCACCGCTACTTCGGCTTGTGATTGGCGTGTTTAGCCGTTGCTTTTATCTGTAGCTCGTCTAGCTTCGGTATAGCCTTTTGTTTATTTGCTTGTGAGGACTCCAAGACTCGTTTTAGCGAGCAACTCTGTGCGCCCAAGACTGCCCAGCTGTTCCTCGAAAGATGCCGAGTGCAACTTGTAGCGCTCTGGGCTGCTCAAACAACCCGCTGCGCAACACGGAGGTGCTTTTTCACAAGTTTCCAACGGACCGGAAATTGCTGAAGGTGTGGGTGAACGCTGCTCGAAGAGTGGACTTAGGACTTCGGCTTTTACTCGCCCGAGGAAAAAAGAACGAAAAAACAGACGTGTACAGCCCAGCACACGTGTGTTCGGGCGCCGCAGCCCGCGCCGGAGAGCCTCAAAGCTTCGTGTCTGGGAGTGACCCGCAGCGCGAAAGCGAGAGGGCCCCCAGTACTGTGCGTCACTAGCAGCGCGGCGTAAAGCAACGCGGCTCCATCCACGGAGCCCCGATGCCAATTGAGGCCGAGCGACGAGTACGGAAGACCGCACACGCGACAACAGCCGCCGAGTACGGCACCGAATGAGTTCACTCGTTATCCAGTTGCTAGCTTTTGGGTATACAAGCGACGAGTGCAGCATAGCGCACTCACGGCGGCGGCCGCCGAGTACGGCACCATACGAGTTCACGGGTTCTCCAGTCACTAGCTTTTCAGTATACGCACAAACTCTTGCTACATATGCTGGATAACTACCAGGTACACCGAATTAAAACAATATCAGCTTACCTCCTATCTTTAGACGGCTAGCGCAACAGAGGTAGGTGCCGCTCGGCCTGCGTACTCGTTGAACGAGAACGATCCTGACGTCACGTTCACATAGCGGCTGATTTCCAGTGCTGCCGGGGCCTCGAGCGGCTGGTTTCAGTTTTGTTGGCCGCGCCCCCAACAAAACTTTTAGGTGTCGATATCTTTAAAACTACGCACAATAACAAGAAAAAATTACACCTTGCAATTCAGGGACGCTGATTGCACTAAAAACAGTCATAATCCCAAAATCGAAAGTATGGACCGGAGTTGCCCTTTAAGTAAGTGCGCATCGAACAAGTTAGTCTCCTCTCACATGCCCTCAAGCACAATAACACCTTAGTCACTCTGCGGACACAGTCGAGCTCTGTCTCTCGTGACACAATTAAATTCTCCCCATTACAACAAGTAACTAGTCACTGTTCAAAAAACGCTCTACCTCCATAGAGAAGGTCGCCGTCTCATTTCGTCGATTCGGGACATACAAGCTTTCGCATATCACAGTGAGCATAAAATGTAACGTAATTGCTAAAAAAAACAGCAAGAGCACAAGAAAATGGAAAAGGGGACTGGACAACAAAGTATTTTTGTTGACCAGCTGTCCTTTGCATTAACTCATATTTAAGAACGTCTTAGAATGGATGCTTGGGCGAGTTGTGATATTCATATTGTAGGAGAAGCGCAGAAAAAACTCACTCAGACTGAAAATGCAGGCACACCAGAAAAACGGTCACTCACGTCGCGCTGACTTCAACTCAAATTGTATTTGCGTCTTCTTTCTTTTTCTTTTACCCGTATTAAATTTTTTATGTCTCACTTAGTTCTCTTTTGTACAAAACAAACAATGTCTATTGCACATTACCTTCGAGAGTCAAGAAATAACAATTCTTTGTCACTAAGCGTTATGGATGGACTACTAACACATGTGTCACTCTTTTTTATGATGTTAGCTGCCTCTATTATCTCACGTGTTAATTGGTGATGGTTCTTTCCAATTTGTGTCACCCTTTGGAGATCACACACGAGCTACCAGAGTTAGGATCCTTAAGATTTCTGGACCTAAGACTGTCCCTTCAGCCCCGTCATGTCTGTTGGTCGTATGAGCCGAGAGGGAAAAAACCACTCCTCAATTATAATTCGGCGCATTCTAAATTGGTAAAGAGAGGAATAGTCAATCAGTGCTTAAAAACTCTCTTTTCAAGTCCTGCCCGCATTCAGGCCTAACAAGCTTAACAGGACAAGGATCTAGGATACTAAGTGCGGGATATCCTTCATATCTAATAACTTCAGTCGCCGAAAGCCTCCTTAAACATATTAAAAAAGGTCAAATCACATCCCGGAAGCCACGCGACAGATACAGTAACCAAAGACCGGTAGTCATCCCCTATATTCATAACATTTCTCATAACCTGAAGAAGATTGGGAATCGCGCAAATATCGATGTAGTCTTTTCCGCCCCCATCAAGCTCTCAGGCCTATGTAAAAAAGTTAACGCAATACAAAAACTAATACCGGCTGCACTAAAAAACATAGAACCCCATACATACCTAGCTCAGAAGGAGTGATTTATTCCTTTCCCCTTTCATGCGGCAAACAGTACATAGGACAAACTGGAAGATGCATAAATGACAGATTAAGGGAACATAACAACAACACCCGATTAGCAAACTCTGGACTTTTGGGCATTCACTGCCGTGACTGTGGGTGCACTGTGGACTTTAAAAATAGCGCCGTAATTGGAAAGAACCATCACCAATCAACACGTGAGATAATAGAGGCAGCTAACATCATAAAAAAGAGTGACACATGTGTTAGTAGTCCATCCATAACGCTTAGTGACAAAGAATTGTTATTTCTTGACTCTCGAAGGTAATGTGCGATAGACATTGTTTGCTTTGTACAAAAGAGAACGAAGTAAGACATAACAAATTTAATACGGGTAAAAGAAAAAGAAAGAAGACGAAAATACAATTTGAGCTGAAGTCAGCGCGACGTGAGTGATCGTTTTTCTGGTGTGCCTGCATTTTCAGTCTGAGTGAGTTTACTTCTGCGCTTCTCCTACAATACTTTAAGAACGTTTCATTCCTGTATTACATAGGGTTATTACAATAAACGCTAGAGGCTCAGCTGGCGCTAGTGTCTACAAGACTTCCGGTTGCAAATTGAAGCAGACAGCATGCAGTCTACATTTCCAGCCTCCCTGTGTATTCCTATGGGAAAACGCGCGTGAATTTTGTCTCTTCGCCGGAAAATAACATGAATAACTTTTGTCATATCGGTTGTAACGGATAGTATGTACCTTTATTGGTATTGTGAAAGTGTAATTGCTTTAGTTACAGCATTTTTCTTTACCACTGAGCGATGTTCAACTTCGCTCTATTTCAGGCCCAAACCCCTGTTTCAAGGAAGGTATGTGAAAACGAGCGACGGTTCTAAGCAAACTAACGATCGAAAGGAATGTAGTGTGTGTTCAGGTTCGCTAGCATTTCGGTGGTGCTTATATATTGCTAATATGCCCGTCCTGTCATTGGATGAAAATGACTCCGTCGTGCGCATCTTTACGATCGGTTAAAGAAACATTCGAACGCAAAAAATAAAGCACGTGAGCTACGAAAGGTATGTCTTTTTATTATTTCCCATGTCGGGCAGTTTTTATCGGGCACCTGCTCTCTGGCTTCCCCTATTTGCAAAGATTTGGAGCGTGCGGGTGATGCTTTGAACCATTTGAACCCAGAACAAGCATCTTCACAGTACTTATTTATTGCAAATCTGACTATATTACGTGACTTTCAATTTATGTTGATCGTCTGCAAGCACAAGGAGTTACTTATCCAGTGTTAGTGCGTAGTTCTTACCGTCTCTCTCGGTTTTCTACATGTCCTTCGTTCGTTTGGCACGTATATCCCCCATGTTGGAAAGCGTCGACGCCGTGTTCGCGCTAACAGTGTCCGACAGTGCACAAAAATACACGTATGAAGCCGTTTTAGCACCGTTTTTAATGCGATGAATTTGAAAAAAAAAACGCCGTAACTGACCATTTATTTTGTCTGCGTGACTGAAAAATGTTCCAATGTGCCTAGTACGTACAAATTATTCGTGATATTTGCTCTTATAATCGAGCGCAGAGAGAAAATGCACTCGCTTTTTCCCATAGGAATACATTACCGGAAGTCAAATTTAGACTGCTTGCTGTCTGCTTCAAAATGCAACAGCACACTAGCGCCAGCTGAGCCTCTAGCGTTTATTGTAATAACTCTATGCTGTATTATGCGTGCATTAAGATTTTTTGTTTCGTTTGTTTATTCGGAGAGCTTTGGGTAATTTCGGTGAGCTGCACGCACCCATGGCCACCCGAAGCTATGGTGAATTGATCTGCCATGTCTCTTAAACTTTCAGGACTTTTCGTGGGACTGCTTCAAAAGAGGTACCCGATCAGATACATCATGCTTGTGGGAAGCGTGCTGACGTGGACTGGCGTTCTCACATCGGGATTCGCTACAAGTACAAGATGGCTGATACTCACCATGGGCGTGATTCATGGTACGGATAATGGAGAGGTGATCCAGTCTTCGCCCATGTATCTTTGTAATTCGATTATACGATGATGTGACAATAAGATTTTATAGCTTAATAGAGTTATTATAAACAGGGATTCCGTTTCTGCTATTCTTTAAAAAGAAACCTGATAAGAATACAATCGAAGTTTTTTTTTTCTTAATTTTTATAACAGCTCGCGTGTTTTTAGAAGACATTTTTATGTGATAGCCAGGTTTCGCAAACTATTCCATTCAGTGTTGCAAATAGTGAACGCATACACGATGTAAATAAGTGCAAATGAAGAGGGATCATTATCTTTTTTCGAAATCCTAACAATATACCTCGTATCTACATATTCCCAACATTTATTTTTCAGGCACTGGGCTTGGCTTCATGTACGTAACCACGAAGTACTTTGCCATGATGTACTTTGACAAACTTAGAGGAGTCGCCATGGGAATCACCACCCTCGGCATATCGATGGCGGGCTTCGTCTTTCCTAAAGTCCTGCTCTACTTAGGAGATACCTACAGTTTCGAGGACAGTCTTTTCATCTTGGGTGCCATTTCAATGAATCTCACCTCACTTACCTACCTGCTAAAAGTGCCCCCGTGGTGCAAGCCGACTAAGCAATATGAATCCACGGAATCAATTCCTTCACTCACCTTTGCGTGCGCCCCGGAACTCGGCATCCACCAACAAGAGCGCCAGCAGAAAAACCTTCGCTTCAGAGTTTACCAAGATCCTCTTCCCTGGTTTGCAATCCGATCTTCCACATGGTAGTGTTGTCAGCAGCCGTGTCACAAGCATTTGAAATCTGTTTTTTGTCCTCGATGACGGACTTCTGTCAGGACAAAGGACTTAGCACGACCGACGCTGTCTGGCTGACATCGTGCTTCACCTTAGCAGGCGTCCTTGGCCGCCTGTGTGTCCCCCTGCTTGCAGACAAAGCATTACTGCAAAGGAGCACTTTATTGATGCTTCTTTATCTTCTCCTAGCTTCCGTCATGATGTCTGCACCATATGCAACAACCTACTGGTCGCTTGCAGCCATCGAAGCTTTTGCTTCAATCTTTACCAGCTCTGCGATTGTTTTGCACGACGTCGTCGTCGTAGACTACTTCGGCTTGAAGAGATTACCTACGGTGTATGGCATCATTGGAGTAGTGAAGGCCCCTCTTCTGCTGTGTAATCCTCTCATACTTGGTAAGCGAGCACAAAAAGCACATAGCCTTTCGTCAGATCTGTTTAATGTGTTAGGAATTTATGGGACATTTTAATTGAGATCTTAAAAAAATAAAGCTTTGAGCATATGTAAAAAAGAAATTGGTTAGTTAGTACTATTAACGTTAACCATAAAAATTATGTCTCTTTTTTTTTTTGGTAACTGGAAATAAATTCCGCTTTTCTATTCGTCATCTTCTGTGACTTTCGGCGAATCTCCAGGTGCATATAAATATTGAGTAATTAAACGCGCTTTCCACGAATGTTTCTATCCGATATTTTTTTATCATGGTCACAGCATTTCTCTTATGTAATTTATTAAAATATTGCACACGATAGGCAGCGGTGATTATCCTTTATAAGGTCATGTTTTTTATGACATTTCTTCTCCGCGAAAAACGCATGGTGCTTTCGTAGTCGGCCCAAACATTGGTGCCAACGTTTGGGCCGACTACGAAACTTGGCACGAACTTGGCACGTTTGGTGCCAAGTTCGTGTTCACGGAGCAACAAAAAATGGAAAACGTTCAATGAGTTAGTTTCTTATAACTAAGAAATATTCATGAACTTTAAAATTTTATTCTTGGGGGGCGTACTTTATGTTGGAGAATTCACGCTCAACCTCAATGCCATTGAAAACCATGCCGTAACAGTTTTTTTTGTTTCTTTCTTTTAATTCGCACTTTGTGTTACGGTGCGAGAAATGTCATCCTTGTACACGGCCTCCGACCTAAACTAACTGGGTACAGAGCGCCAAAGTGATGTTAAAGCCATGGTCACACCGCTCAGACATCATACAAAAAAAAAAATGTCTGCAGAGGAGCTAGAAGCATAGGCGTATATGACGCAAGTATGCTTCGAACAAGCTTAAAATACGTACGCAAATAATTATCTCGTAAACCTGCAACCAGACATGTACACGTTACCCCAAAAAAGTAACTGAATACGTTACTCGTTACCGATTCTCAAAAGGAACGCGTGAGTTACCTCGAAAGTAACGAGTTACTTTACACGTTACTTTGACGACCAAATACACAACTGTTCTCGTTTCATGGTTTATTGTTTTTTTTTAGTAGTCATTGTCCTTAAAGGGGCACTGACACATGAAAATCATTTTTTTTTATTATCAGAAACGATTGAAAACGATACCGGGACATTATTCTCAAAATTTGAAACTTGGGAATTCAGTATTTGTGAATTAAAAAAAACAATTTCCAAATGCCGAATTTGAAGTTCCCGCGCGATCCGCGCCAGTGCACTGAGTCAAATTTCGCGGTCTCCTGCAACTCGACTTTAGGCCTGGTTCACACTTACTGCTAATTCGCTGCCGCCGAAGCGGAATCGGCCGCGGCAATGCACAGTGGACGCTACGCCCGGCGGCCGATTTCTTGCAGATTCGCCCGCCGATTCGCAAGTGTGAACCAGGCCTTAGGGAGTTTTCGTAGACCGCGTTTCCCCCTCCGCTAAGCCCTTCGCAACGAAGAAGTTGCTATTGCGCCTTCGCGCCGATAGCCTTGACTGTAGAGTTCCGGGTATCGTAGCGGGTTGCGGAGGGCGTTGAGGGACGGCGAAGACGATCTACGAAAATTCCCTTTTCTTTCGGACCTCCGCTCCACGCTATGAAGCAAAGCGCTGTTGCCACCGCGGCCCCAAGCGAGCGGGAGGTGATTAGGTGGGATATAAGGGAGCCGGAGCGGGAAAGAACCGGAATTACTTCCCCGACACGCCGATCTGCTCGAGCGCCGCCAAGTTTTCCGAGGGGGATACAAATCCAGGAAGCGACATCATACCGAACTTTGATTTTTGGTATTTCAAAAAGAGGGGCCGTAGTGAGTTCGCAATTGCGTTAAAAAACATGTTTTACGATTGCCGTTATTAAACGTTATAGAAATGTCGCCTACAAAGCTTCTAAATTTCCTGATTTTTGACGTCACCGATCAAAAGAAGGGAGGAGGCGAGAAACGGGAGAATCAAACGCCAAAAATAAAAAGGGGCGCGCGCGCGGGGAAATTTTTTTTCTCGATGCGGTTTTCCTTGTGTGTTTATGACTACAACTTGCATCGTTTAAAACAATAAAAAAATACGACCTTTGGGGTGTCAGTGCTTCTTTAAGCAGCAGCTGCCTGCCGTAGTTTTCATCAGTTATGTATCCCCGCTTCCTTGAAACTTCATCTCCGGCGACGCTGAAGCGTCGTTCTACTGACGCGCTCGAAGGAACGACAGTGTTGTGCTTTAGGAAGAGCTGGCGAATCTTCGGGAACTACGCCTTCATTGAGGACAGCGGTAATGGGTTATGTGCCTTCCTGTGTTTGCAACCTCCGGGTTTACATTCGGTCCGTACCCGGTTCTAGAAAGCTCACCCAACGAACCTGATTGTGCTCGCTGGGTGAAGGACATTCCCAGCAGTAGAGTTCAGTATAGCAACGTTTATCGCTGGACACGTCAGTCGAACTGTTCGACTGACGTGTCCAGCGATATACGTTGCTGTACTCCCATAGCGTTTAGTTGTTTTTCGGGTTGCCTATCTGCCTTTGTCGCAATAGACGCATGCTCAGGCTAGAATAAAAACAAGGCCGTCTAAGCGGTGTTGTACCAGGGGCGGATCCAGAACTCCGTTTTGGGGGAGGGGGGGCGGAAAATTTGTAAGGATACTATTTTCCCATTCTTTCTTGTGCACCGGGGA
This sequence comes from Ixodes ricinus, assembly GCA_037355805.1. Taxonomy (NCBI): domain Eukaryota; kingdom Metazoa; phylum Arthropoda; class Arachnida; order Ixodida; family Ixodidae; genus Ixodes; species Ixodes ricinus. Next base: position 98,114 of record JAZHYW010008059.1, on the reverse strand, counting down.
GTCCACCCATGTCAAATTGCCCCCCGAGAAGGGGGGGGAGGTGGCTGCCCCCGTCGCCCCCCCCCCCTTGGATCCGCCACTGTGTTGTACACGTTACTCCTCAAAAGTAACGAGATACCGTTACTCGTTACTTGGCCTTAAAAGTAACTAAATACCGTTACTCGTTTCTTTCCTAGAAAAGTAACTAAATACGTTACTCGTTACCGAAAATAGTAACTAGGTACAAGTAACTCGTTACTTGTAACGCGTTACGTACATGTCTGCCTGCAACAATCACCGTTTTTTCTTCTTTTTTTTTGTATGTTGTATGAACAGTGTGATCGCGTCTTGATGCGTCTGCCTTCCGAAAGGCCCCGCAAGCAAAGCTGACTGCGATAGCGCCGCCCTTTGACTGTGACGCCTTCCGAATAAAAAGAAATAAAAAAGAGATCAAACTGCGAACGCGGAATACTATTTACATTTACACGGAACTTCCAGCCGCGCAAAAAGCGGACTCACTAGATCACAGCATTCATCACTGATTCCAATTTGAATATGCCCGATTCTCTTCGCAGGCTTCTTTCGGGACCGGACAGGGTCGTACGACGACATGTATCGTTTCTGCGCCGGAGTAGTCCTCTCCCTGAGCGTGGTGTGGCTGGCAATTGTTTGCTGCGAGCGACGAAACCTCGCCTGCGTTGATACGCTGCGACGAGGAGACACGTTTACATCGAAAAATGGTCGCCAGGACATGTCACCTCACACTAACACCGAAGAATGTCACAAGTGATCTGTTCCAATAGTTGCCCGCGTGTGGCCCTCTAAAAGTTGCGGATAGAGTTTCACGCGCCACCTCGGTCTACTGGCTCGTATACCACAAGTCAGTTGAGCCGCGGCGAGGGGGCACGGAGTTCGGAAACCCGACCCAAAGACGGGGAGTTTTCGGAGAGTGTTTAGTCTACGTGGTCGGCGTAGTGTTTTACGACCAGGAGAGAGAGAAACGGGGGAATTTCTGGGTTGCCGGGGTGTGGCTCGGTCTCTTTGTGTTACCTCCTAAAGGAAAGACGCGATTAACGCGTCTTCTGCTCGAAATTGTCTTTGTAACAATGCAACTTTCAGTGTGTACCTTTAATAAACAGTTGTTCAGTTCGTCCAATCTGGTTCTACAACAAGGGCCATCAAGCGAATTTTCTACTTTCGCTAAATATTATTCAGTGTCACTTTCTAACGTTATTAACCGAATAAACTTGCCTTAGTTTTTCTCTATAATCGATGGCAGTCTCAAATAAATTCGCGAAATTTGAGCATCCTTCATTCCCTCAACTTGGAGCCAGAGCAAGCGGCCACGTGACCCGGTGCATATCCTATGCCGCCAACGCTAATCATAGCCACGCGCTGGGGTCGGCAAAGTAGAAAACCCCTGCTGAGCTCCAGGCATTGTTAGAGTTCGGCTATTCTCAACACCGCAGTGGTTGGACACGAGCCATTACCCGAGTGCCCGCCGAGGCATTGATTGTCAAGAGCCGACATCGAGTGCTCACGCAGATCTCGTGTCCAATCGATGAGCCGCACTTGACTGTCGTAAGGCGGGTGGTGTCGATCCCACAATTACGTCATCAAGCTTTGCGAAGGCAAGACTGAAAATAAAAAGCTCCCTATTATCCTCGCAATTCCACCACTACCAAGAAACTTCTGAATTACTGGCGGTCCGTGCGATTATGCTTGCAACAGAATTGGACCCGTTCGCCTCCGTAAAGTCACGAACATTCCAACACGATATTGTGTCATGACCCCTTTAATAACTGAGAAACAAAAGTAAAAGGGAGAGATTGGCTGCCGCTTTAACAGTGCCTGCTACTTCTTTCTACTTCAAAATAATTAGTGTTAGGATACCAATTTCACCAGGCAGTTTAACTACGCGGAGCTCTGAGCGCATAGAGCACGAGATGGCACACGGCATCTCAAACACTGCTGCTTGACGCTAGTGAACTAAAGTTATGGTGGCTTCACGCATGCGCCTGACGCTTGGTGAGATCGGTCATTTCAACTGAGAGGAATGTGCTAACGGACCGCAGCTTAGGGCGCTTGGAGCGACGAAAGCTCGCGCTGCAGAGCCCATCGTGTATGAACCAAATAAAATCTGACGCTCCTGTTTAGACAGCATAAGGCCTGGTTCACACTTGCGAATCGGCGGGCGAATCTGCAAGAATTCGGCCGCCGGGCGTAGCGTCCACTGTGCATTGCCGCGGCCGATTCCGCTTCGGCGGCAGCGGATTAGCTGTAAGTGTGAACGGCAGCTAATCCGCTGCCGTTCACACTTAGGCCGGGCAACGGCAGCCCGGCCTAAGGTCGGGCTGCCGTTGAGGTGCGCCAACACCGGTTTACGCTGTTGATATGAACTTTAGCCAGTTCAGTACCATTGCTCTACTTTGTTCACCCTTAAAAGGACACTCACAGCCCCATTTTTTTCGGGTGATTTATCCTAATGTAAGAAGTTTACCCAATCAATATTTTCCTACAGCATTAGGTATATTTTAATAAAGTAATTGTTCAACCTGCATACGATATTGTACAACCTGCAGTCACTGAATGTTCCCTGAGTACAAAATTCCATTCAGTGCGCTTACCAGAAGTCAATCCCCACAGAATCTAGTTCTGACTGGCTAGTTTAACATGTGGCGAACGTTATCAGTCGGCCATCTTGGAGATAGGCCCAAAACAACAAAAAACATATAAAACGTTTCCGCGTTACCACGACTACGGCGGGCACGCACGGATGGGAGCTCTGGGCATTTGTGAGTTAGGACCGAATGAAAGGTGCGTGGATTTTTTCTATATTTTTTATATCAAGTGGCCGTTAATCTGGTTCGCCAAAAAAGGTTGCCGGCTGCGTTTCAAACTGGACGCCTCAGACGTTAAGCCTAACATTCGACTTCGATGTCTTCCTAGGCGAAAGAAAGACGAGACAGCGAGCAGCAAGTCACGCACCACTCGGAACGAAGGAAATAGCTTTAATAAGAACAAACCAGTGTCGCCACAGGACAGGAACATGAATTGAAGAGCTGACACGAGAACGAAAGCTACACTATACGCGCTTTGCTACAGGACAGTGCCATGTTGCCTATCGCGACTGCTGCGCCGCGACTCAGTCCTGAAGCGAAGCTTGTGAGTTTCGGTACTCTGGGAACATTCAGTGACTCTAGTACAACCAATTTTATACCAGTAAGTGCAGTGTGTCTCATTTTAGTGCTTTCAGAACTCTTAAAAACGGAAACTACCTCAGACATGTGCACGTTACCCAAAAAAGTAGCTAAATACCGTTACCCGTTACTCGCTCATAAAGTAACTAAATACGTTAATAGTTACCGATTCTCAAAGGGAACGTGTTATTTTACCTCAAAAGTAACGAGTTACTTTTCTTGTTACCTTGGCAATCAGATTTCAAGCGACTTCAGGGTTTACAAAAAGTGGTTAAAAGGATTAGTATCAGTCCTAAATGTGTCTCGACATTCCTCATACGTCTAGTGCAACCTTGCGTTCTGGTTCGTCGTTCGTCTGAACTAACGAAGTTCTATACGGTTTTGAATGGGATCCGGCCAGCTCGTTAAAATCCAACTCGTCGATGGCCAGTTCGTTGAATAGGTCAATTTGTAATAGGGCAATTCGTCGTAGTGCAACTTGTTGAAAGGGGAAATCTGTCGAAGGGAGAATGACGGGCGTCGAAGGGGTTGAATGACGGTTCGAGGTAGAAGTGCTTGGTTTCTGGTTATATTTTCACCTAAATAATTATTTTTGTTTGGACTAGGTTACAAGGCTGAAAGACAAAATCACAAGAGGGCGAAGACAGGACAGACCTAGAGAAAAGTTGAGACATCTGTCATGTCGGAATCGTTCTTTTGTTCCCTTCCTGTATTACTTTTTTCTAATCAGCCGCTGCAGGCTGTTCCAGACGTAAAGACCGTCCTCCACTGCACCGTGAAAGCGGCAAAAGCGGCAAGTTGTTATCTTCGACTAGAAAAAGCAGACTGGGAGTGAAATACCGTGCAACAATTTTACGTATTACTATAGGGCAGAAGTTGCTTTAAAATGTTAGGACAAAATTTATATATTTTGACTTTGAAAAAGCGATGGCCACTTGGCCTCTTTGATGACTTTCCTTCAACAAGTTGCCCTATAACGAATCGCCATATTCGACGAATGGGCCAATTGCCTTGTTTTGGTGGTTCGCCCCCTCGACGTTCCTTAAAGTCAGTCTTGGGTAGTGTCGTGATACTGAGATTCGTTACTTTTTTGGTAACTTTTAACAGTAACTCGATACATTTTAAGTAACTGTAACGATAACTTAAATACTTTCCTGAAAAAATAACTAAAGGGTATCTGAAAAGAAACAGATATTTTTCGCGAAAAAATTACCCCACTTTGTGAACACTACTGTCGGTTCGACCGTGTGCTGAGGTTGACCCCACATTAGACCTACACAATAAAAGAAGAACTCCAATTTGTTTTCGTCGCTGAGAAGTGCCGGTGCAGAGGGTAGACGGTTTTCTAGTTCTCCTTTCCCTTTTGCACTGCAGAAAAGGGCATTTAGAATTTGCTTTATTGCAACCTTTAGTGCATGGCTGTCTCTCGCCACGTCTTCATCCTTTCTGGCCTAATCGAACACCCCCGCCTTTCCAGCCAAGTGAGAGAACAACCCCGCGGAAACACGCGACGCGTAGACACCTAGCGGTGAACTGGTTAACGTCGAGCGAGAGCCCCTGTGTCAGTGGCGCAGCAGTTGCGGCTAGTTTTCCTTGCGAAAGCGAGTCGCCGTCAGTAGAGGCACTGTCTGACTGGCGCCACGAACGATGTTTCTACTGGGCGACTTGCCCTTTTCCAGGGGCTGTGAGCCCGTGATCCACGGTCGAGTCTTTTATTCTGCGTTGCATAAAGAACATTAAAAAGAAAAGCGACAAGCATTCCGAGACGACTTTGTTTTGTTTTTGTTCGCTTCTTTCTCTTTTTGCCTTGTGTCTTTTCCACTTTATTCAGTTCCAAATGGCGTAGCCTTCTGCTCCCCCCCCCCTTATATTGTAGTGTACCCGTCTGTTCGGTATCACCCTTTCCGGTCATCTTAGATAGGGGAATAAGAGAGCTCTTAAAAAAGAGAGAGAAAATGCCACAAGAAAGAAGGAAAACAGTTGGATGGCAATAAACCGTTATGGCTCAAATGGGAGGCTTTCATGAGTTACGAACGGCAGGTATGACCGTGGCCCGGCTATGATCTGTACTTTGACCTTGTCGCCTATAGTGGCGATAACTTCACTGCTCCCTGCAAACGCAGCAAAAATGGATACTAAGCCGGGAGGTCATCCTCCTCCAACCTTCGCAAGCACCTCGGGCTGAGTTTTGACTTTCATTTCTGGACACTACCCCTAGGCATGGAGACGGAACGATGAAAGGCTGAAACCTCAGATGGGCTCTCCAGCCTCAACGGCTTTCCCACCATTAGGAAAGTCTCCTTACGTCTGAAAATTTCACTGCAGTCCAGCGCGCCGGTTGAGCGCATCTTTAGCAAGGCGCGATATGTGTTCAGCATCAAAAATGGAACGGCAAGTGATCTTTGTAAAGCAGTTGCTGCTCCGTTACAACATGAAGTGAATTGTTTTTTTATTTAGTCCATCTTGTATCGAAGCAGGAAACGAAATAAAGTCGTACGACGGTAATATTATATATCTCAAAAAGTGAAATGGAAGTTTTCTCAAACCTCAAAAAAAAATATAAATCGTAGTCATTGTGTGTTGTACTTAATGTCTTCATCGCCAAATTAAAAAGTATTGAACTATCTGGAAAGTAACTAAGTTACTACGACGAAATATCTGTAACTGTAATGCGTTGTTTTTATTTCTAAGTAACTGTGACTGTAATGCGTTGTTTTTATTTCTAAGTAACTGTAACTTAAATGCATGTTTTACACACTCTCTGTAACTGTAACTTATTACATTTTTAAAAGTGACTTACCCAAGACTGCCTGGAGTATGCCCTTGTCTGGGATTCCTATCTCACTTTTGTCCTCTCTGCTTCTAGAGTTCGAAGTTGACACTGGGTTCTGTGCCTTCCCGTGTAGGCAACCTCCGGGTTCACATTCAGTCTGTACATAATTTTAAAAGGTTTCAACCAACGTATCCTTATTGTGTTCGCTGGGTGAAGGGCATTCCCAGCGGTAGAGCTCAACTGACTCGTTCAGCGATAAACGTTACTATACTGTCATACTGTTTGGTTGTATTTTCGGATCGCCCATCTGCCTTTTTCGCGATCACGATGGAAGAAATACATTTAGGTGATGACCCTTTGTCCAACGCGGCGACCACATTATGTTCGGCGCACCCAGCGCTTCACTTGCACGGGGATAGATGTCACCCAAGTATCGGTTCTCTCCCAAACAGACCACTACGGTTGTTTCTCCCAGCGGTGGTCCCGCATTCCCTCGCTCACTGCTTCTTGGTGTACCCATGGAGGAATAAACACATTAAGGTGATGACTCTCTCTCCGACGCGGCGCCATCATTATGTTTGGCGCACCGAGCGCGCTTCACTCGCACGGGGATAGATGGTGCCCAAATATAGATTCCCACCCCCAAAACCGACCGCTCCGGTTGTTGCTCCCAGCGGTGAACCCCCATTCCCTCGCTCACCGCTTCTTGTTGTACCTCACCGCCACCACGCTGCCATCGAGTAGCCAGAATCCTTAAATCTGTGTTATCTTACTTCTTCTTCTTCTTCTTCTACATCGTCTTCTTCTTCTTCTACATCGTCTTCGTCTTCTTCTTCTCCTTCTTCTCCTTCTTCTTCTTCTTGTTCTTCTTGTTCTTCTTCGGGTTAAGGCTCACCTTCGTGCACGATGGTGGTACCTGTGATCGACACAAAACCAAGGCAAAACACGAGGCCAGCCACTGGCCGCACACCACCACCGCGAAAAAGGCGAGCACGCGACGCCGCCGACACTATGGCCGCCAAAGAGGGACCTCATACCTCAGCGCCCTCCGCGGCGGAGCGGAACTAACTACTCCTGGTTCGAGACTAGCTCCGAACACGGTCTGATCGCTCGCTCCCCGCGGGAAGAGCGGCCAGGGTCATCACCTAAGTGTATTTCTTCCACCGTGGTCGCGATGGACGGATACTCAGTTTAGAATTAAAACGATGCTGCTTAAACGGTTTCGTACACATCACTCCTCAAAAGTAATGAAATACCATTACTCGTTACTTGGCCTTAAAAGTAACTAAGTACGCTACTCGCTTTCTTTCTAAAAGAAAAGTAACTAAATAACTTATCCCTTACCGAAGGTATTAACTAGGTAGAAGTAACTCGTTACTAGTAACGCGTTACGTACATGCCTGACTCATCTAGGCCACGGCGTCAATCAGAAAGAAAGGTTAAATTAGACAGTAAGTCAGCCAGCCAATTAAACGGCAAAATCGACCTTCCAAGCCTCCACCATTGAGGGCACGATTCACTAGGAGAAGCTACAACCGACCCGATCATAGTCCAGCCACGCAACGCAGTGGTGATGATCCGTGTCATCTGAGCCGACACCAAAAAAATAATCAATGCCTGCGAACATCCTCCTCTTCCTTCATGCAACATCTTCCCGGTCGGATGGAGCCTGCCCAGAATTTGGACCCAAGCTCGATGGCGATCTCCCTTCGACACGTTGATTGTACACGAGTTCTGGGCGAACGCTGATGCCGCACTCGTATCCAATCTGTGTCTTCGCTCCACTATGATGACGTCATAATCCTAGTGCGCAGGCTTTAATTGTCCTAGGTGGTACTGACGGAGCCAAAGCCGATCGTAAACGGGTTGTCTACGTGCGCCGTGCCATTAATGGCAAATTCCACTTGTCGTTTCGGCGCGCTCCCAGATCGACTTTCTTGGATCCCAAACGACCAGATCGACTGGTCGTTCGGGATCAACCCGGATGTCTTTCACTCGTCGTTTTAGAGCAGCGGTGGCTCCGGATCACGGTTCGGAGCTCCCAGATCTCGATCTGCCGATTTTCCCGGAGCCGAGCGCAAGCCGATCTCTTGGGGCACTTTACTTCCAGCCTCGCCCAGCATGACGGGAACGGGCGGGCTACCAACGAGGCTCGGAGCATCCAGACGCTTTCCGAAAATGACGAGAACCCAGCGCGATGGAGAATGCCGGGAAGACAGTCGCGGCCACTCCCGGAATCATCTCGTCTTCAATGGTGGAGTCGGAGGTGCGGTGGCTCCGCGGGGATCGCATGCTCCGTAGAGGATTTAGGTTAGCGATCCAAAACGAAACGTGAAATTCGCCATAAATCATATGCAAGTTAAGAATGTACCAGAAGGTCCTCCTTCAGCGCGAGCTTTTTACCATTGGTAACACATCGGGAGTCTCGTGAGTACTCCCTGCCGATGCGCGCCGGGAGGAAACCAGCTCGTGCCGGAGGCGGGACTTCCACCGGGTCCCTATCGTTTCATCGAAAGGCGTTTCGTGCAATTACGTTTCGTGGACAGCTTTTCATGGACACACGTTTCATGGACACACGTTTCGACGACACGAACAGTTCATTGACACTCGTTACGCGAATTGCACGCTATAGAAACGTTTCGTCACGCGTGAATTCCTAAAGTGCGCGCTTAACTAAAGTGCGAACACACGGTCCGATAAACTTGGATTGAGCGCGTTGGTAATAGATTCAAAAATATACGAAAGAGTCAGACAAAGAGGACGGACAGGACAAACATCTTTCGACTTTCAACACATAGAGGTCTTTATTGTCAGGCTGACAAGCAACGAGCTGCCGAAGATTTGGGGAAAGGGTTAGTAGGAAAGATTAGACCAGCGAGAGAGAGGGGGGGGAGAAGAAAGGGGGGGGAGAGCAAAGAAAGGAGCGAAGAGGGCGGGAAAGGAAGTAGGGGAGGTGGGGGGCACTTGGCATGGACAGGAATCTCGTCCCGAAAACTCTCCGAGTCAACGCCCGCCAGTCCGGGCCGTCAAGGTCGCCAACTCCGGCCCCAGGAAGGTCATCTCTCTCCGAGAGCAGGAGTGACGGCGATGAGATGTTGCGCGGCGTTCTTCTCATGGCAAAGGCCTCCAATATTTCCCGCCCGTACCGGTTCTTGGGCGCCGCCAGGACGCGGGTGGAGGGGAAAGCGGGGGAACACTGAGCGCATGCCTTGAGGTGCACCAGCATCGGGTGTTGCGAGTCCGCCTGATCTTTGGTGATCTCCCGCTGGTGCTCTCGTAGTCGTTCATTGACGCAGCGCCCTGTCTGCCCGATGTATTCGGCCCCACAGGAAAGGGGCACCGAATATACCCGAGCGGTGGCACAAGGGATAGAGGGCGCAACATGCTTCTTGGAGCACTCGGTCCTCGGGGGCGGGACGTTGTTGGTGAGGTGGCGCATTGTGCCCAGCTTGAACGGACATGTGAATGCGACTTCGGTGTCGAACCGTCGGGCGGCTGCTTTTGGACGGTGCGCGGTGTTGTGGTTGTATGGAATGGCTATGAATTTCGGTCGGGCAGGTTTCTGGGGGGCGGGCCTTTCTGTTATTAGTCTTTTCAGCGTGGCCGAAAGCAGGTCGCGGGGATATCCTGCCTTTACCAGTCGGCCGATCTGGACCCCCAGGCTGGAGGCCGAGAGGTGATGGCAGGATTCGGAGCGGGAGGACGAGATCAGACATCTCATGATCCCCGCCTTGACCGTCTTGGAGTGGTTGCTGGAAAATGGAAGTACAGGCTTCTGTGAGCGTTGTTGGAAGCTCCAGCAGGTGCCCTCCGCCGAGGAGATTAGGCGCAGGTCCAGGAACTGTAGACCATCTGTCGAGGCGTCTTCTCTGGTGAACGTTAGGCCCCGTGCATTGTCCTGAAAGACCTGCTGGATGGTAGCTGCGGAAACCCCGGAGTCGTGAAGCACAAGGTAGTCATCGACATACCTGTATACCTGTGTTCCCGGGGCAACGCAGTCGAGCTGGGTTCTAATGGCTTGGTCGACAAATGAGAGATAGACCTCGCTGAGCGCCGGGGCCAGGCAGGAACCGATGCAGATGCCGTATTTTTGTGTACATATTCTTCCGTCGTGTTTCATGAGGGTGGACCGGAACTAGACGGCGATGAGCTGCAGGAATGCGTTGAGAGATATGCCGGACGCGTTTTGGAATTTGACAGGGCCTTGTTTTATGATCGCTTCTTCTACCGAATCCAGGAGAATTTTGGTGTCAAGACTCTAAAACATGTCTGTGATGTCGAGAGAGAACATTGATGTCTTTTTCCTGAAGAGTGGAGAAGCTCTATAGCTGGGAGGATCTCTTGTGAGTTGCCGACACGAAAAGGTTGATCTAGAGGGATGTTCGTCACATGTTTCTGTAGGAAGAGAGCGACCTGCTGTTGCCAGCACCCTCTCCCTGTGACGATGCTCCTGAAGGGGGTCTCCGGTTTGTGGGTCTTGGCCGTGAAGAAGACCGACAAGTACTGCTTTGAGGGAGCCAAGACTTTTGTCACAAGAGAGGTGAGGTTGTTGTTTCTGCAGATGGTCTTTGCTTCCGAGCGAAAGGAGCCGGACGGTCGCGTCTTTAGCTCGACAAAGTTCCTCTTGAGGGCGGACTCTACCTTTTCCCCGTAAGAGAGCTCGTTCATGAGCACAAACACACCAGTTTTGTCCGCCTCCAGAAGCTTGAGGCCGGATTGTCTGAGCTCGCCCACCACCGTCAGACTCTTTCGTATATTTTTGAACGGTCAGATCGGCGATAATTCCAGTCTTCTGTTCACAACCCACAACACTGCCATCACGATGGTGCTGCTATGTTTATGACACGCACAAATACAGAACCACGTTGAACGCCGGTTGCACTCGGCACCGGAAAACAGAACCGAACTCAGCACGGAAGGCACCCAGGCTGCCGGCAGCAAAACCTGCCTGTCTTGGACGCAGTTCCTGCGATTTCCATAACGTCGAAAACGTCGACACAGTTCCGCATGTTTTCGCTACTGTAGCTCCGCGTGAGTGCCGCCACACGGAGAAGGCCATCTTACCCAGTGTACGTGGCGCTGCTGGCACTGCTCCGGAACTTCGCTGTTTCTAGCGGCCTCGTTTGCTCGTTTGGTAAAATTTGTGATAAAAACGTCAATGCAACCGAAATGTTCTGCACGTTTGGACTAGAAGACGGAAAACAGGCGGCCTTCACTGCCGCTGAAGCTCAATCAACTGGACAGCATTTATTAAACAACGTGCGCGACCTGCTCGAAAAACGAAACCGAAAGAAGATGAGTCGGGAGGGCGAAAGCTTTCTCCCGTTTGCCTGGAGAAGGAGAAAAACGTTTCGTTCCTCCCTTTTTCTTGTGTCCGCTTGGGGGCGCGTCAGTAGAAGGAGGAAGACGCGCCGTTGCTACTTTTTTCCTCCATTTTTTCTTAGAGTGTATAGTCGCGGGAACGTCGCGGGCGTAGCTTTCCCAACGATTTTGTAAAGGCCCTTAAAACAGAGGGACGGCTTTTCCATTCGCCGCAGCAACCATCGTATGGTTGCTGCGGCAGAATCCATGTAATGTCTTCGAGCTGAAAGTCCTTATCATCCCTGTGGGAACGATCGTAAATGGCTTTGCGTGAAAGTTGGGCGTCTTCACTCCGGTGGAGTGCGTATGTTTGGTCGGCGCATAACCTGAGCAAGCGCTCGTGGAATCTTTTGTGTCTTTGGGTTTATGCTTTTGATTAGGCCTTTTCGGGATGTTGCCGTGGAGCAACGCGAAGTGCGAAAATTGTGGCGATGCGTTGTACATTGTGTTGACGGCGAAGGCTGCCTCTTCAATGCGTGAATCCCAAGTCTAAGGATCCGACTTGCAGAGCTTACGAAGGACGGCCACGAGGGTGCCGTCGCTACGCTCAACCAAGCCGTTGCTGGCTGCGCGGCAAGCCACGGAATGGTGAAAGGTAGTGCCGTGGAGTCGCATGAAGCGTACAAACTTGTAAGACTCGAAAGCGCGTCCGTTGTCTGTAAGGCAGTGGTCGGGCGCTCCGTAGCGGTAGCACACCTGGAAGAGGTAAGCAATGACCTCCTTTGTAGATATCAAAATGACTGTCGCTGGAACCACAAATTTGATGCAAAGTCGACCAGGTTGAGCAGATATCGATGGCTACCGGTGCCTGGCATGGCGACGTTGTCCATTACAATAACCTAGAACGGGGTCTCGATGGTGGTCATGATGGTCATTTTCCCCACCGATCTCGTCTTAGGTCGATTGCACACCTGGCATGTCTGGTACGCGTTTACGTATTTGGCTGTCGTGCTTGGCATTTGAGGCCACCAATAGCGCTCAGCAAGTTTGGCTAGTGTTCTGTTATAATCCATGTGGCCGCTGCTGTCGTGCATCAGCAAGAGTGCCTGGTGTCGGATTTTGGCGGGAAGTACGATGACTGAACCCTTGAATCACTAAGTTTTTTCCGTATGTCGTAGCACTCGGCGTCTTTGTGTTGAAGCTGGGCCAGGTGGTCAGAGGGCTGGACAGTGGCGCATTGCGAGGCGAAACAACTTGTCGGCAACAACATTTTGTTTCCCCGGGTGAGGATGGACTGTGAAGTCAAAATCCAGCAATTCCATCAACAAGTGCGTGAACCTTCGGGATGGCTTTATGGACGTAGTCAGGCACGTGACGGTCCAATTCTCAGTGATGCGTTAGAACTAGTGGGAATTCCTGTGGTCTCCCTTCCCTGAACGCTGTGATAATGGCCGCGGGTCGGAACGCTCGGCCGCCTTCGCCGTGAGCTCCGACCTGTTCGTGAAGCGAAGGGTTCCCTGTCTTAGAGCACCCTCCCTCACTCTCTCCCGGGGGACCTCTTTCCGTCCCCCCGCTCGGATGCGAATCACTACTGACAGGCGAGGAGGCTTTCGCCTCGACTTTTCCCACTTTCGGGAAAGTCCGGTGACCGCGAAAGAGATAGGACGTGTGTCGGCGATTTCTCCGATGCTTTCCTGGTCTTCGCTCTCCGGAACCCCGCGTCCGGCAGGTAAGGACCTTTTCTTACCTTGCCGGCGCGGGGAGCATCTTGGATTGGGACATTGTAGTTCATTTTAAGAGTGCTCTAATAAATGCTCTTGGACTCTGTCCTTACTCTGGTACGTGTGTCTTCTCTTCCGCTATATTCGAGAGAGTGAGACAGGGTAGACGATCATTGGCACCGACGGAGGTAATTAATCGAACCGACCCGCGGCAATGTAGCCCTAAACGTCGTCTACATTGCCGCGGAGATGTGGAGCCGTGCTACTAGATTTGACGTCTCCTTTGAGATATCGCCGTTGTTGAGACAGCCCTTTGGTTACTCTATCGGTACCTATGTTAGTAGCTAGCAAATTCCACAAACTTGACAGAAAGAAGGTATAAGCGGAATTTTTGTGTGACGGCCCAGTGAACAGCGATACATTCCCAGGCGTTGCTGTGGAGCTTCTGTTCCACAGGAGTCAGCAACCAGCTGGCGTATTCCATTATGGTTTCTTTGCCATCCTTATGCTGAGACAGTCCTGCGCCGATTGCAGTGCTGGAGACGCCAATGCCTACAGTCGTAGCGGCACGAGGATTAAATTGGTTCAGCATAGGTGAGGAAGGCAGTTTTCAGGGCTTGGGAGGCAGTGTCGCAGTCTGGTGTCCGCTCGAAGGTGCCCGTGCGAATGATTCTGTGAGGCGGAGTGGCGATGGGCGAGAATCTCGGTATGGAGCATCCATAGAAGTTGGCAGCTCGCGGCCAAGAAAGCAGGAACTTCGCGTTGCGCGGAGTCGGGCTTTTCAGAAAAGTGTCCACCTTCTCTGGTTGGCAGTTTTCCAAACTTGGAGAGAATGAAACCCAAGAACTTGATGGATTCCATTCCAAAATGGCATTTTTCCGCAGACCGCTCAAAACCGCTGCGTTGGAGGAGGGTCAAAACTTCGTCAAGAAGGTCAAGAATCTCGGTGATGTTGGTGGCGAAAAGCAGCACATTGTTGAGGTAGACGCGAACACCGCATTTGAGGTGGCGAGGTCGGAGTTCTTGGAAAACGGTGTTCATGGCTTTCTGGAATGTGGCGGGCGCGCTTCTGACGCCGAAGGGCACGTGTGTCCACTAGTCTGTGCCTTGTTGTGTGATAAAGGCGGTTTTGTCTTGATCCTGAGGTCTGAGCAGAATTTGTCGATAGGCAGAGTTCAGGTTTAGCGATGCGAATAGGCTAGAACCACCGATGTCTTCCATGATGTCGTCGGCGCGGGGAAGGGGTTGTGCGATGTTTACAGTTATTTTGTTCAACGAACATAGTTGACGCAAAGACGCTTTTTGGTCTCCTGGCTGACCACAACAACTGGAAAAGCACAGGGTCCAGAGGACGGTACAATATTTTCCTTCACCAAAAGTTTTCTGTTTGACGCTCTAGAAATCGGCGATCATCCAAGGAGTACCTGTATGGCTGGCGGCTGTATGGGGTGGCTCCGGGAACCAGGTCGATGTTATGTTCCATCCCCATGTAAAGGCCACGGTCTTATTCGTCTGTGACGAAGAGAGGCACATGGCTATTCAAGATGGCTTGAATTCTGTTTCGATCACTATCGTCGAGGTTGGGCCCAATCAATGGGACAAGCGACAAAGGGCAGAGCGCGTGGCAGAAGTCAGCCTACGCTGCTCATGAGGCTCGACGAGCCGGCGAGTGGCGGTGGTGCAAACGGTTGCGGCGGGCCAAGCTTGACTGGGCGCGCTGAGTGACGGGGGTGGGGAGGCGGGAACTTCCAGCATTATCCAGTGAGGCTTTTAATCCTTTAAGATGGCTTCTAATGGAGTCCTGTCGGCGTTGTTGGCGCAGGGTGCCACATTCGAATGGAGGTTTCCTGCAGGAGCACGGCGTTCGCCATCCCTGGCAGGGTCTTCTCGACGCATGGCACCACAAGTTTTCGGTGCGGCTGGTGGATTTCGGGGAATCTGGGTGGCTTGACGTGAAACTCGGCGCAAGCAGCGCAAAGCCAGTCGTCTCCGAGAATCAATTGGAAAGGGTTGTCTTCAAGCACGTCGGCTTCGACAACTCCAGAGATGTCGTCGACGGAGATGCGAAGACAAGCAGATCCAATGGGCGTAATCGTACCACCTCCGACGACGATGAGGGAGCTGCTGTCCACGGGAGGAGCCGTAAGCCGCTAACGTACTTTGCGGAGATGAGTGGTATGCTCGATCCGCTGTCGAGAAATGCATCAAGGTGTCCTATACTGTGGACGTCGGTGGTGACCATGGAACATGCAATTTTTGAACCGCTTAATTCAGAGTCTCTAGTTTTGCCAGTAAATGTTCTGTTGGAGCGAGGCGATGGAGCCGGCGGCGGCTGCGGTCGGGGTTGTTCGGATTCGGGACACTTCGCAGAAACATGCCCATTGTTCCGGCAGCAAAAACACACTGCGTCCCGCAGGTCCTGGCCAGATTGAAAGGCGGGAGAGTTGTATCGCAGGGCAATTGTGTCATAACGCGCTTTACGTTCAGAACTTGGAAGGTGTGAAATTATTCGTGAGAAGCGATCGGACGACGACGGCTGGAAGTCGGGAGTTGGAATGCGATTTCCATCGCGTGTGAGCGGGTCATCCGTCCGGCGAACATGAAGCGACGCGTGGTCCTGCTGCGTGACAATCGCTATTAATGCGTCGACAGTTGGAGGCACTGGACAGCGATAGCATTGGTGATTTGCCTGTAGGCGATGCCCTGGATGATGTATTCGATCCGCTGTTGGTCTCTGAGCAGCATGGGAGACCGCGCGAGAAGTCGCAATTTAGCAAAGGTGTTTTGATGAAAAGTTTCAGATGGACTTTAGAAGGGCTCCATGACAAGTCGTTACCAATCGATGAGGGTGAGTTTGTTGCTGAACTGCTGGAGGAGGGCTGCCTTCCAGTCGGTTCATGAGTCATGGGCGTGGACGGCTGCGAGGTGCCATTTTGTTGCGATGCATCTAAGCTTACTGATGGCGATCGCACGGAGGGTCGAATTGGTTTAGGCGGCGAGTTGTTTCGTCGTCTCCTGTTCCTCGAGACAGTGCTTGGTAGAGGTCGTTTTTGGGTCCTCAAATGTTGGAATGGAGGTGCTCAGATTTCGGAGTTTCGCAACTTGTACTGGACGGCTGTGCATCTCGGCAAACAGCTGGGTGTTCAGCTGTGGGCACGAGGACAAGACCTGCATTACGTCGGGTGGAGACATTGGCGTGGCAGCAGGCTGTGTCGTGTCGCCATTCTCAGTGCTGGAAGGCAACACTTGTGGCGTGGGGGTTCGGGGCTCGGGTTCTTGTTGCTTTTGGTCTTGAACAAAAAAAGAGAGGCGGGCGACCAGGTCGTCTCCGCGTCCAGAGTAATCCAGTCCTCAGGCATTCAGTTCCGCGCGGAAAAAATTGGCGGTGAAGGCGCGAAGGGCGACTGGAGTTGCTTGGTCCCACTGGATCATGGATAGGGCGTAGGCGATGGCGGGCAAGATGGCAAAGTAGGCTTACCGAACGCAACGGTCTAGAAGTATACCATGGTTTAGGAGGCGAAGGTGATGATGATTGGAAATCGAGCTTCGAAGGGCTCGAGAGCCCTGCGCCAGATGTGAGGGCCGGTGATAAGCTCAGGGAAGAAGGAACACGTTTAAAGCTTAATGGAACTGTTTATTACGAAAAGGGCAGGTCTGAATCCGCGGGACGGGCAGAAGCAACTGGAAGAGCCGAACGCGGGCCTGCAGAATTTGAGGAGTGGAGGCGATGTCAGTGGGCAGGGGCGAGGGGAGAACGAATTTTTTTTTTTTATGAGGGGAGAGGTAAGGTGAAGGCCGCGGCTAAGAAGTGGGCTGCCAGGGCTCTCGAGCAAACTCGACCAGGCCGGTGTTTATATTTGAGCGACGGGTAGAACCGGAGGAGGGCGAGGACAATAGACGGTTGGTCTGAGAGGCGAAGGGCTTATCGGCTGTAGAGGACTCGGGTTGCGCGGAGCAATTCAGAAGGGAAGAACGGAGCGTGGGCAGAAGAATGAGATCGAAGAATAACAGACAGCTATAGTTAACATACGTTCAAACACTATACGTCAGTCACCTTCCAAAACTACTTACTCACTAAAATGAATGTACGCTGATGACACTGCTATTTTTCCACAAATCACTCATTAGATAATATTTAGCGTGAAATTAATTAGGAACTGATTCTTGTTCATGAAGGGTGTAAAGATAATAAAGTAACGCTCAATATCAAAACAATGAAATATATTGTATCAGATAAAAAGCGTATTAACTGTGAAAGTTCTTAAATTTACATTGGAAATTCAACTATTGAACAACAACATACATTTAAATATTTAGCGGCAATATTTGGTTCAGATCTACACTGGGATCCACACATTGTGTATGTATGAAAAAAAATTAACATACGCCTCCTATATTTTATTAGGGCTCGCCAGTGCTTTAAATAGTCAGTTTTAAAAATAAATTGAAATAAAACAAAAAAAAGGAAAGTGACGCAGTCGGCACTGAGCAAAGTGAGGCCTATGGTTGTACAATACGTACACGAAATGTCACATAACCTCAAGTAGGTTGCGAACAGGTATAGAGTACCTCTCGCGTTTTCAGTGCCAACGAAACTCTGCCAGTTTTGCCCTCAAATTACTAGCAAAAGCAACAACGAGCGACGATGTGGTACGAAGCACGCCAGGCCGCACTCGCAGTTCTCGATCAAAATTAAAAAGCACTTTACATGTGCCTCGTCGATTGTCGTGTACTCATTCGAGTGTACGGAATGTAAAATGCAATACATAGGGCAGACTAGAACGGCAAGTAGACTGCGCTTTAATAATCACAAATCTCACACCATAAATCTTCCGACACTGCCTCTATCCAAACATCTCGCTCTCCCGAAATACTCGTTTGATAAATTGTGAGTGACGCTCCTAGAATCTGTATTTAAATCAAATCGCGTACGTGAACAGCGTGAATCCTACCTAATTTACCGATTGAACGCAATTAAACAAGGATTAAACTAAAGCCCCGGTACTCTGGCATCGATTAAAATGCTAACCGACGAATAGCAATACCGATGAGGGGACATTTTTTCAGGGCCCAGACCTTATTGTTAGCAGTGGTACTGTGTTTGTGGCCGGAACTGGATCATCAACTTTTCTCTTTTATTTCCTGGTTTTGATATTCATTTTCTTTCCTTTTATTTCTAAATTTAACATTGTTCCCTTCCAGGTCTGACTCATGCATGCCCCACAAAACAACACAAGTGACCGTTTGTTTGTTTGTTTGTTTTCTGTTGTTGTTTTTTTGCGACAGCACTTTAGTTTGCGCTTGTAACTTTCGTCTATTGTACGCTATCGTCCAGGTCACCCCTGCCCGCCCGGACACAAAGTCACCCTGCGCCCCGTCTCAAGAAGCTACAACCGTCATCCCACCGTCCTTGAAACATGGCCCCGACCGTCAAGCTTCTTCACCCGGATACGAACTGCCCTACGCTTCCCTCTCACGAAAGCTCCAACCGTCATCCCACCGAAATTTGGACCCGACCGTAGCATTGTATAAACGTTTGCCCATCTGGAACTCTTCCTACGCTTCTTTGGAAACTCCAACCGTCATCCCGCCGTTTTTGAAACTTGGACTCGACCGTAGCATTGTATAAATATCACCCGCGTTCATCTGTAAAAGTTCTTCCTGACGAAGGCCGGACTCCGGCCGAAACGTCGAAGAATAAATCGTCCGTTGTTGCTGTTTTCGCCAAAGGTTTTTTTCTTCCCAGTTTATACCCACGCCTTCGGCCTTCCGCCACCATGCCCGTTGTATATATTTATATATATATATACTTCTATATTCTCTTTTCAATACAGTTGTGAGTATAGCGCCCGTGTTGTCTTTTATCTTGTGTTCATCTTTCTTTTCTTCAACCATGGTTTACAATGTTCACCACCAACTAGCCCATCAATACGTACTTTTACAGTATAACTTAGAGCATCTCCAAGCCGATTCTTTTGTCACGTGTATGCAACAGGAGTAACCACTATGTTGCTTTGCAATCACTGTGTCATTCGCCATACATCAGATTGTTGGGAAGTACCCACAGAGATCGTGATAAATTATTTGCAACGGCGGCTTCCTGATTCGGTCATGCAGTGAACCGCTGCAAATGCTGGCATTAAAATGTCGTAGTAGTATCATTAGACGAGGTGCCGAAAACAAATGTCCACGTCACGGAACGCGTGATGTTACGAGGTCTTAAAGTTATCCCACGTCATTTTGCACGATGTTAGGCTCAATAACTGCGTAAACAGCTTCTAAATAGCTTCATGAGTTGGAGGCAAGATTCTAGCTCCGCTAGCAGACAACAGAGTTGTCCTCATTTTGGAACAGCTACCATCCCAGCAATATTAAGGCACTCTAGTTCCAAGTCAAAAACGCAGACGTCGAACTTTGACATAATTTACTCAATTTAATCTGATGTCACGTACCATCGGAGCAGAATAGCGGGCTCCAGTGCAAACAATCTGCTTCTGGAATACGAATTCTGGCGTCATCGAGTAAGCACGAGCATTATTTTTAAAACGACAACGTGCTATACATTTATCCGGAGTGGGATCGAGTACCGTAATCTGAAGCGCAAGAAAGCGTGCACAAAAAAATGGCAGGCCTCTAATCGAATATGTGGTATGTATCGGAGACTCAAACAGAAATCAGTAAAACGATTCGGTTACGATTATGGTTACCATTATCAAGGTATTCAAATATTCAGTGACTTTTCTGTTTACCGTAACAAATTGCAAGGGAGTGTAGTCGTACCTATCTGTGTTGTCTGTTTTATTTGTTTAACGTTAATTTGACGTTTACTCATTTTTTTCACCAAACTGAAGACTCTTGGGTTGTATTTGTGTACTCAAAAAAGAAAGATTATAATTTTTTCCCGTTTTGTTATTTTCCGCGTGGCAACAGAACCCGGTAGGGGTGGAACAATTAGCGAAACCTTCCTTCGAAGTTATATAGGAGGCCACGCTACCGCATGTGTTATTATTCTGATATTAATACAGGACCGGAGTTTGTTATTCCAACAGAAAGGGCGAGGCGGTTTACGCAACTGCAGCTGGAGCAAAATTAAAACGGTGTGTTTTGCTGAGAGCGTTTACTGAAGAGTATGGGCACAAGTTGATGCCGCATGCCATCGCTCTAGCGACCTCTACAGTTGCAACTGCTCGCACGTGTCTTCGCTGAGAGCGGGTCCCACGAAACCGCAAGGTATTTACTGAAACCAATTATCGTTTCACTGCTTTTAAACAACTGCCTGTGCTAAATTCCTGCGTTTCTACTCCGTCCTAATATCAATCTGTCATCCAACGACGTTTTTTAAATAATAATAATCCTTTCAATAACGTGTCTGGTGACGTCACATGACATCACCATAGATCGCAATGTCACGTGGCAACGTTACGGCAACGTCACGATACAATATCGAGTTACTGGTCTCGGGACATTGGCGTTAGGTTACGGGGTCAAGCGACAATGTCAAGTCAAGTTACGTGGTAACCTGACACTGCAATGTCAAGTTAAAAGCCGACTGACGGATTCTGCGTCAGTCGGATTCACACAAAAAATCTAGGAAAAGTTTCTTGTTGTTGTTTTTTTTTCTAGACTTAAAGTGAGTTTTGAGAGAGTGAGTAACCCCGTTTTCTTCCTCTACTCCGGTTCAATTTAAGTGCAACCGCAGCCAGCGGTGCGATCCGATGAAGCTATATACACTTCGGCAGTATTTGACAGCTTCGCTTCATCAAGTTACTTTAGATGAAGTCCATCACACGACCCCAAAAGGCACTCATCGTCTTTGTGCGTCTTGCCATTGCCGTTTAAACCAATCACGCACGATAGAGGAAGCACTGATTCGTTGGGACGGGCGGTGGGTGCACTCATGTGCGTGATTTGTTTAACAAAAAATATCAAACACGGCCAGTGTCACCGCTTTATTGCCTCTATCCAATCGTTACTTCAGTCGACATTTGAGTAAAATGGAATTGGACGACATTCATAAAGCGCAATATGCATCAGCCAATGTGTACCACCCGCTTCGTAGGTTCCAACCGAGCCACAGACGCGGCGGTAGGGTTCGCTGCTATAAATGCTATAGCACTTCAAACGAACGTTCACACGCAATGCCAATGACTGGCTTCTTTCGCGAGCGCGTGTATGTTTTAGTGCAAGAAGAAAACAGGTTAAAGAGCCTGCAGGCTAGCGGTTGTACTGCACTGACTAAATTGATCATCTACAATTGAGGGACAAGTCGCCCGTTAAGGCAGACTAAGTTCAGACTGGATTAACATACCCACAAATCATTTTTTTTGCCAGAAATAAAAACCGAGGACACGCCACTTACAGCGTAGAAAGGCCGAAGACGATATACTTCCCGACTTGTATGGATGGGGAGCAATGTTGATGGCAATGTTCTCGAACAAACCTCAGCTTCACAAATATTTCCAGCTTTTTAGACTGTGAACACCTTGCGCCCTCTCTCGCGTGCTCTCCGTAAAAATCTGTAAAAGGCTCATTCCAATCGCGAAACTGCGTATAGCTTAATATTCCCCGGGAGACCAATAAGAAGCAATAATAGAAAAATGATCGATATAAATTCGAACGGGACGTGTACTTGTTTGTTCCTAAGCCAAACATCTTTGTTTGCTTTTTTGTTTTTTTTCTTTGCATTGAGTCTTATGGATTAATTTTGCAAAATTTTGAATATCTTTTTACCACAAGGAAAAAAGGAAATATTATCGGGGATTGTAATAGCGTAGGAGTCACAACACGCATCTAATTTAAAACTTTACTATTACAATGAATACGTTTTGCTCCTTGGGACCGTTTCCTCTATTAGGACCTGTAAGGTTACTTTTCCGTGGATGCACGACGATTGAATTGTTGATAGCAATGTCGTGGTTTTCAAAATGTAACGATATTAAAGCGATAGTTTTAAGGATCTCGTCTTGCAGAATACCTGGCGTCGGCGTCGGTGGCGGACGGGAAAATCCTGATTGGTCGATAGGGTCACGACGTCACAGCAACATGACCTCGCGCGAGAATTTTAAACCACCGACAACGCTCACCTGAAAGGTGACGTCAAGCGTGGAATGAAAGTGATCGCCTGTCATCTCGATTGCCAGGACGCAAGCTCGCATAATAGAGCTTTGAATTCACGAGATCGCGTGCTCTTGCTATTGAAACTTCCTTTTCGCCCGCACTCTCTTCAACCTATACTTCGTTTCACTTTATCTGCGAGCGAAGCCAAAGCTAGAAGCGCGAGGCCAGCGCTTTTTGCGTTTCTCCCCAGCTCGCGCGCTCGAGCAAAGCCTGAACGCACGGAGCTTTCTGCTCGCGCTTCCAGCTTTGCCTTCGCTCGCACATAAGGTGAAACGAAGTATAAGAATAGAGCATGTTCATGCTTTGATTAAATTAGATATAAATTGACCACAAAGTCGTGGCCACAAAGATAAAAAAGATAAGCTGTAAATCTTTGTCCTTCAACTTGCCATTCGTGTTTCGTTAACTTATTTTCAGCAGTGTGTTTGAACAGCCTCGAGTGCTTCTCCCAGTGAGCATAAACGCAATCATGACAGGAAAGCCTTCTGACATTTCTTGTGCGTTTCACCATTCCTGGTAGTAAAAAGTTTCGAGTCATATGCCGAAAAAATTCGCCGACCTTTTTACGGACTTTGTTTTCTAAACATCATTTCATTTATTATTGACAGTTGAATTTTGCGGCTTTATACGCCCTTTTTTTTTCAACAAACTTGCTGGCGTTATCTATTGGGTAGCCCCGGCACACTTACGGTTCACGTATATTTCCTATTTTTTTCTCATCATTCTTTTATCATAAGAGTGAATTATGTCTGACAGTGTTATAAGCGGCAATTTCCAGAAGATAGCTTGTATATATGATTTCGCATATACTTCGAAACTCGCAGCCTAGCTCAGAACCGGAAGTGGTGGTGGCTATTTGCACACTTGCGCCACCACGTTTCAACACATAGAGTTATACAATAAACGCTAGAGGCTCAGCTGGCGCTAGTGTCTACGGGACTTCCGGTTGCAAATTGAAGCAGACAGCATGCAGTCTACATTTCCAGCCTCCCTGTGCATTCCTATGGGAAAACGCGCGTGAATTTTGTCTCTTCGCCGGAAAATAACATGAATAACTTTTGTCATATCGGTTGTAACGGATAGTATGTACCTTTATCGGTATTGTGAAAGTGTAATTGCTTTAGTTACAGCATTTTTCTTCACCACTGAGCGATGTTAAACTTCGCTCTATTTCAGACCCAAACCCTTGTTTCAAGGAAGGTATGTGAAAACGAGCGACGGTTCTAAGCAAACTAACGATCGAAAGGAATGTAGTGTGTGTTCAGGTTCGCTAGCATTTCGGTGGTGCTTATATATTGCTAATATGCCCGTCCTGTCATTGGATGAAAATGACTCCGTCGTGCATCTTTACGATCGGTTAAAGAAACATTTGAACGCCAAAAATAAAGCACGTGAGCTACGAAAGGTATGTATTTTTATTATTTCCCATGTCGGGCAGTTTTTATCGGGCACCTGCTCTCTGGCTCCCCTTATTTGCAAAGATTTGGAGCGTGCGGGTGATGATTTGAACCATTTGAACCCAGAAAAAGCATCTTCGCAGTACTTATTTATTGCAAATCTGACTATATTACGTGACTTTCAATTTATTTTGATCGTCTGCAAGCAGCAAGGAGCTACTTATCCAGTGTTACTGCGTAGTTCTTGCCGTCGCTCTCGGTTTTCCACATGTCCTTCGTCCGTTTGGCACGTATATCCCCCATGTCGCAAAGCGTCGACGCCGTGTTCGCGCTAACAGTGTCCGACAGTGCACAAAAATACACGTACGAAGCCGTTTTAGCACCGTTTTTAATGCAATGAATTTGAAAGAAAAACGCCGTAACTGACCATTTATTTCGTCTGCGTGACTGAGAAATGTTCCAATGTGCCTAGTACGTACAAATTATTCGTGATATTTGCTCTTATAATCGAGCGCAGAGAGAAAATGCACTCGCTTTTTCCCATAGGAATACATTACCGGAAGTCAAATTTAGACTGCTTGCTGTCTGCTTCAAAATGCAACAGCACACTAGCGCCAGCTGAGCCTCTAGCGTTTATTGTAATAACTCTATGTTTCAACATGAGCAGGATAGAGTGAATATCTTAAGCCGATGTCCTGCGATCCGGTTTTATTGCTTTAAAGGTGTAGTCCGGTGATATCCGGAATTTACTAAGTTTTTGCGGTGGTCACGTAGAGAGGGTCTTAATATGGTCAGATGAGATATTTATTTCATTTAAAGATGTCCAATATTCGTTATGAACATCGATACGAAACTTCACGCTAACTACGGAAGTATGCATGGCTGGCCGTATCGTGACGTCATATCAGGCCACGTCAGAGTCGCGGGTTTTGAATTATTCCCGGTTATGATCAACATGGTTGATGGTGCGTAAAAGGTCATCGTCAAAGAATTTAGCTGCCCTCACTACCGTAAATCGTGTCTTTTTTTAGAACGAAGTTAATCTACTGAGACAGCAGTCAAGAGCTGGCGTGTCTCTTTTTGCATGATGTTACGTCAGAGCTTCCGCTGTGGCCAACGAAAACGCTGTGTGTTTTGCTTGTCCAATCTGAGCAGTAGGGCACTGTTTAAAATCTAATTCCTTGTGCGGCAGAGGATTAAAAAATTCGGATATTGTGTGGATGATATTCATAAAAGCAATGACAATATAATTTAATTGTTTTCTGAAAGACAAACTTTTAGTGGACAACCCCTTTAAGCATAAAAAAGTGACCGTCCAGCGTTCATATTGACATTCCGGTCACTGACATTCCTCTTGCGTTACTCTTTTTTTTAAATATATCTGAGTACTTTTTTTGCCATTAGCATTGTTTGCTTCTAATTTTAATTTTATTGGCATGTTAATCATTTAAGCCCGTACCTCCTCTAAGTCATCGTGCCTGATTGCTATTAAATAACTATTTGAGTAAAATAGTATTTAAAAATAAAAACAGGCACGTGTTACTGTCCACGCATTCCAGAATGAAAATCACAGGAGGGCGCGTAAGCTTCGACTTTAAACGGATACTACAACGAAATTTCGGCGCTCATTTTTTGGTCTATATGTGTTCAAAGGAGCAGTATCACATCGAACATACCAATATTTTGTTAAAAAAGTCTCGAAAGGGAATTTTAAAACAAATTAAACGATTAGCAAAGAGCACCTGGTGGATGTTGCTAACGCCTCGCTTGTAATGCCCGTCTAGGAACCTTGACAGCTAGTGACGGTGAGTGTCTCGCCTCCGGCCACGACGAGAGAGGAGGGAAGGAGGAACTCCCTCTTTCCTGAGAATGCCTTTTGTGTGTCGCAGAAGTCGCTATTGTCCCCCTACAAGATTACAGTAGATTAACCCGTCACTCAAAATTTTTACAAAAGCAGCCGCTTCGGTGGCTGGAACGACGAGGCCATTCTCTCCACGTCAGCCTCGCCGTACCTTTGCTTGTCCTGAGACGACCTACGTCACGATGGCGTTGGATGTCACATGGTCTCCCCTGGGACTTTTCCGAGCGCTTGCCAGAGTGGGCCGTTCAAAAGCGAAAAATACAGCCATCAGGCTCAAAATACAAACGTGCGATTGTCATTTACGGACATTGTGGATCATATTCAACCTATTTCTGAACACAATGGGAATATTTCAAATTTCGTTGAAGTATCCCCTTAACGTGCAACCCCACCCTTGGTTAGTGTGATTCTGAACCAACAGATGGCAATGGGATCGCCTTCCAGACCTTATATCAATGTAAGAAATCGTGTTTGGTGGCGCTTCGATACAGTGGTGGCGCTTCGATAAGTCCCTTGATAAAATTCAAGCTTTCAAGTACCGCCAACCATTGTTGCAAAAACACGCAAAACACCTACCCCGAGTGGGTGTTGCGAATAGAGTTTCACGCGCCACTTCGGTCTACTGGCTCATATACCACAAATCGCTTGAGCCGGGGCGAGGGGGCATGGAGTTTGGAAACCCGACCAACGGACGGGGAGTTCTTCGGAGAGTGTTTGGACAACGTGGTTGGCGTGATGTTCTTTATGACCAGAGAGAGAGAAACGGGAGAATCTCTGCGTTGCCGGGGTGTGCTCAGGACTCTTGATGTTGGGTGGTCCGAAAGGAAGGACGCGGCTAACACGTCTTCTGCTCGGAATTCTCTTTATAGCAATGTAACTTTCAGTGTGTACCTTTAATAAACAGTTGTTCAGTTGAGATGGTCCAATCTGGTTTTAGAACATAATTTGGTGCTCAGACCCGGGAAGATAGAGAAAGTTGTGGTAACAAAGCCATTGGATTGACGAGACCATGGAACGCCTGAAAGTACGACGAGCAGAAAGGAGGACCCAGAACACTCGTTTGGTCAACGAGGTAAGAGCATCTTTGGCAACCCCTCAACCCGACGTTGAAGAGCTAAGCGTGCTTTACGAGAGATTCAAACTGAGCAACACCAAGCTCGTGAATCTAAATGAAGAATTAGAGCCTTTGGTGCCTGCCGAGGAGCTCAGTGTTGAGTACGACGCCGTGATGGAGTACGAGGACACTGCGATCACCTCACTGGCGCAGTTGGAACTTGAGATCGACCGAATGAAGAACGGCCCCACGACGTCGCGCACAGACGACTCGTTGCATCGGGAGAGAGCCACGGGAAGCGGCACCAGATTGCCTAAGCTGCAAATGATCACCTTTAACGGAGAACTTAGCAAATGGCAAGGATTTTGGTATCAATACAAGGTGACGGTTCACAATATTCGCAGCTTATCGAATGTTGAAAAATTTTCATTATTTGCTATCTCAACTTACCGGAACGGCCACCTCTGCTCTGTCTGGACTTGTGGCAACTGAGGGAGGTTGCGTCGGGGTGATCGAGCTACTACAGAAGAGGTTTGGAAATAAAACCCAGGTCGAGCAGGAGCACCTGAACAAGTTTAGAACAATACACCAGGTGAGGTCCCCAGACGATGTCTTTGGATTGCGAAATCTACATGATCATGTTCAGACTCACATTCGGGGGTTGACATCACTGGGTGTGAAGTCGGCGTCCTACTCGTCAATGATGTGTGAGGTTCTCTTAAAGGCGATGCCCAGTGACCTAGTTGTAGCTTACCATCGACACAGAAGCTATAGCGGCCCAGTGGACACTGAGACATTTCAAAGGGGATGCTAAAAAAGATATTGGAGTTCCTGTCGGTCGAAGTTGAAAGCAGAGTGCGTAGCGGACATGATGTGTTTACTCAGAGAAATAAAAAACGACGCTCATGCAGCTCATAAAGGGAAGGTCCTCCCGGCCTCCATGGCCCTCCACAGCAGGCTGGTCTCAGATGGTTGCTTTTTCTGTAATCCTAGTGGGCACAAAACCGAAAAATGCAGACATCAAATGGGCCTCAGCCAAAAGATGACTGGCTTGTCTAAAGATGGCAGGTGTTTCAAATGCACGACACGAGGTCACCGCGCAAGAACGTGCCGCCGCAAGGTAACTTGCGAAACCTGCAAAGGCAGGCATGCCGCTTCAATGTGCGATCCACGGTGTGCAAAAACGACGGCTGAAGTCGGAAGAAACGAAGTGAATAGCACGAGTATTCACACAGCTTTAAAAACAAACGGAAGTTGTGATGATAACGACGATCTGCTTTTGCAGACGTTCCGCGGCTGACGTTTAGCGAAAAATGAATGTTGTTACATTAGAGCCGTCATTGATAACGACAGTCAAAGGACATTCATCAGGGATTATGTGTCAAGAAAGCTGAAACTGAGCGGGATTGGCAAAGTTAATCTGCGCGTTAACGCGTTCGGAAGTGTCCGGGACAGCGAAAGGAACGAGCGAAGATTGGTCGAAATCGAACTTCAAAGTCAGTACGACAATCAGGAGCACAGGATCGAGGCAATTGAGGTACCGGTCATATGCAAAGACATCGATCACGTACCGATGGACAATAATATCGTGCAGAAAATCGTGAAAAAGAAAGTATCTAGCGGATGGGCTGGTTTTCCCAGGCGTTCAGAGAGAGTGCGGAATCAGCCTTTTAGTTAGAGCAGATCAGCTTGGAAAGCTGTTGGAGCATGAAGTATGCTGAGATGAAAACAACAGGTGTCTTTTAGCCGTGAAAACAACCATGGGATGGACATTTCAGGGCCCCGTGACATCGAAGAAGCTAAGATGAAACCAAACAACCAGCAACGTGTGCGTGCTCAGAACCGGTGCAACGGGCGACGATGAAGTGAGCTCGACCCTGCGAGAGTTCTGGAAACTTGAAAGCGTCGGCATCAAGGACTCAACGACCAACACTGCCCATGACGAGTCTGTAGTACAAGGGTTTGAGGAGACCATCACCATGAAAGATGGAAGATATGAAGTTGCTCTTCCCTGGAAGTCTCACAACCTCGGAGATCTCGGCAGTAACATAAAGGTGGCAATGACACTGCAAGGGCTTTACCATCGCTTGGCTCAAGACGAAGAACTTCATCTGAAGTACGACTCTGCTATGGGTCAATACCTAAACGACGGACACGCAGAGAAAGTGACGACAGAAACCAACGAAAAGGAAAATGTGTACTACATGCGGCACACAGCTGTTATTTGAGAACCTTCAGTGACTACCAAGTTGCGTGTGGTTTTCGATGCGTCTTCGCACACTTCAGAAAGCTCTCGCTAAACGACCATCTGAAGAAAATGACCCTGCCCAGTCTGGAGCTCCTCGGCGCTCTTATCGGATCAAGGTTGATGGCTTTCTTCAATGAGACGTTGGATTTGCCCGACCTGGAATGCCACCTTTGGACAGATTCCATCAAGATACGTTTGGAGCTTACGTTTATCACCCCTGTCCCTGGGATCCACGCGACCTTAATCGCTTGCTGCAGGTCAAATAAGGAGCATTCCTCGGTCAGGTCCGCTGTGGAGCGCTCCAGTGGGCTGTTGAAAAACAGATTATTGTGTCTTTAAAGAAACCAAATTCTGTATTACCATCCATCAAAAGTTACCACCACCATTATAACGGTGCCTGCAATACTGAATAACATTTGCCTGGTCGGAGTCATACTCCGACCCCGAAGAGTAAGAGTTAAAGACTGAGCCAAAGCTCGGATGGTTTTGAGCCGAGCTCGGAGGGGTCAAAGTCAGATGGCAAGACTGCCTCCCGCCAACATTCCGATCGGCATCTTGGACAGGGGAAAGGCTCTGAGGGATCGCCTTGTCGACCAGTTTGGAACCTTCACAGCCGTACCCCCACAGAGCGCCACACACGCTAGCATGGCAGTTCCGCCCACCAGGAACGCCATCAGCATCAAGGAGTCCGTCGCCACAGCGGTGGTCCTGCCCACCAGGGCCCGTTTGCTCGAAGCGCGGTTAAGCGCTAACCGCGGCTAAAGTTAGCCGCAGTACCTAGGAGAGGGATTTTGAAATCACGCGACTGGCTCGGTAGGGATGCGAGGAAACATGGCGGTGCCCCGGTGAGTGAGCGCCGCACGCTTTCGAAGTAGTATGTCGCAGTAGCTGCAATATCGGGCGCGTTAGTCAGCAATGAATGGTGCAGGAGGCTTTCGCTTTGCCTTACCTCACTTAAATCGCAAAGCATGAGCATTGACCTCGCCGCATTTTTTAGATAGTCTTTTGATTCTGGCAATACCTAAGCCTAAATGAACACGATAATTGTCGGCATGGCAACGTCTTTGAAAGTGATTGCCCTGACTCAATCGGCCGGGTATTGATGGCACACAAAAGCAGACAGCGTCCCAATAGTCCTTTTTTAAATTTTTCAAGCATCGAGGTGCATGCTACGAGTGTAGTTACACGCGTTGCACATGCTGGCGTCTGCAGTAGTAATTGTTCGAAAGCAAATAGTCTAAAACAAATTTTGCCTTGCACGCGCGTTCTTCACAGCCTTATTATGACTATTTACTTCGAATCTGTTATGAGAGGAGGGCCAGCACGCGCGGACAGCAGAATTAAACTTCCAGCGTTCTCCTCGAAGCTTGGGTAATTTAATAATAGGTCTATTTTCACTGGAACCGAAATACAGGTTTTTCAATTTATGATGGTGTTATATGCAGTTCTTAAATGTTGGCCAACCATGCTGCCGGTGTACCGACCGCCTTTCACTGCTCACTTCTTCCTTATCGTTTCTTGGACTGAAATTCGTCGTCCTCTTTCGAACTTGGAAGAAAATTTCAACGAGGCTTGTCTTCAATTCAACCAGCCAAGCATTTAGAAATTTTCCATACAAGGGTGAATTTAGTTTTACCTTGCCCAATTTCTGTTCCGCGAGCAAAAAAATTTGTCTGCTCAAATGTATGCCGTGCTGCGTCACGAGAACCCGGTAGCGCGCGTTGTTGGGTCCCCCCCCTTTTGGGAACTTTTTCCAGAGAAAACTCTTATATTCACTACAACCAGTAGACGGCACCAGCTATCACCCTATAACAAAACATGGATCTATCGCTCATCCAGCCCTCGTTAAACTTGGCTAGGTACGTGTAGGTACCTAGTAGGGAAGGGCAGTTAACTTTTAGCCGCAGTTAAAGTTAACCGGCTTCGAGCAAACGGGCCCTGAAGACAAGCACCAACGCGATCGCGAACGTGGAAACTGCGAACGCCGCAGCCATTTTGTCAAAAGATGCGACCGGGTTATGACCGGGCCATGCATGGCTACCCGCATCCCTAACGAGCCAGTCACGTGATTTCAAAATCCCTCTCCAAGGTACTGCGGCTAACTTTAGCCACGGTTAGCGCTTAACCGCGTTTCGAGCAAACGGGCCCAGGGACACCGTCGGAGAGCTCCTCACCACTTTTGCCATGGTGACGCCTAGCACGGATGCCACCGGCAACCTCTCGTCGTCACGACTGAGGTCCCGACCACCAAGGACTCCATCGGCACCCTTGAGGTCACGGAAGGCCTCCCCTTGGAAGCCGTCAAGCGCACACTTCGCTTGCTGCTCCACAGTCATGGCCGTTCATAAGTTAAATGCGCAGTATCTTCAGATACTACACCTTCCGCAGTTCGTCGCGTAGCCACTATTATGCTATTAGGATAGTGCCAGCTTGTTCTTAAGAGGAAAACGGGAAAGTGCAGAGCTATTGGGGGGGGGGGGAGGGGGGTTATGTTTATACAGCCTCGAACTTGGTCTACCTCAACGGGCGGCTTGTCTTCCAGCTGTAGATGAGAAATTTAGACAGTGCTGTACAACTGCCAGATTGAGTAGTGATACACGACCGCACGCCGGTACGATGCTCATCCAGATCGAAACGGGCAGGGGTTGGGATTGAACCCAGAATCCTGGGTTCTGCAGCGCGAGCTTTAGGTCCACGTGCAGCTGGTGTCCGTTTACCCGGCCACCGATTCCCTACAGAGATATAAAAAGATACAGACATCGCCGGTGGCCGAGTGGGCAAGCGCTGCTCTTTCACCATGGCAAATGCACACCAGCTCGGAGCACGTGGAGCGAAAACTCGCGCTGCAGAACCCAGGGCCGGTTTGCCCATCTTGCGGCCGCGGCCGCGGCTGCGGTTAAGTGGGATTTTTCTGTCACGTGACCAGCTTCATGGGGACAAGGAAGTACCTAGCGTCCCTGCCTAATGGCGGAGAAATCCGTACCGCTTCAAGCACAAAAGCCTTACTTCGCTCGTAGAAACTGACTGCAGGGACTTTCAACTGGAGTCCAATTGACCGCCCCTTTACACTATAGGAGCGGCAGTTAAAGTTACGGCCAGGGAGGGTAAATATAAGCCAAAAAGAAGAAAAACCACGCGAGGTAGAAGCGGTGGCAGTCTATTTATATACCTCCGCCAGCGCCGGCGGCTGGCGCCTTCTGCTGTGGTGAAGACGCCGTTTCGAACGGCTGCGTTTTCATGTTCTCCGCCCAAGAAAACCAATCGGCCTCCGGCCGAGGTACTACGTCTACTGCTGCTGCTGCTACCGTTTCCCCGATGGATGACTACCGAGTGCTGATGCCACGTCTACCTACTGGTAACCTCGTTCTTAATTCAGTATTCCTCCATGGAGATCTCGCTGCTCGACCCTACCGAGCTCCGGACTTTCGAGATGCCCTCAGTGGCATAATTGACCGAAAGGACATCATCGCGATGGGACAATACCAAATGTCGCATGTCTGGATGGTCGTATGTGCGACTTCCCTCGCGAAAAGCAAGATCGTCGCCTGCGAAGAGCTAAAGGTGAAAGGACGCAAATGCCTGGTCGTAGATCCAGAATCAAAAGAAGTGAAACTCAGGCTTCTGTGGCTACCCCCACACATGGAAAACCGGAGAGTTGCCGAAGCGCTGGAACCCTTCGGCACCGTGCGGTCTATCGTACGAGAGAAGTGGAAATGTGAAGGAATGGAAGATATGGATACCCACAACAGAGAGGTGCAACTGACACTTCGAGACGACGTAAGCGTGAGCAAGATTCCTCACCTACTGACTATTTATGGGTGCCAGAGCTTGCTACTGATCCCCGGCCGACCTCCTTTGTGCCTGCGATGCAACCGCGTGGGCCACATCCGCCGCCACTGCTGGACTCCGAGGTGCACGAAGTGCCAAAGGTACGGACACAGCCTTGCTGACTGCGTCCTCACCTACGCCGACACGAGGCTTAGGATCGGAACAGCAGACGACTCAACCACAGAACACCTGATGGATGCAAGCGAGGTTGTTGAACCGAGTGGGGACATCCCCATGATGACTGAACCTCCAGGTTCAACATCTCAGCCACCCCCGACCGAACCCACGCTCCCAGAAGGAGCCCTCCCCTCTCCTGATCCGAGTGCAGATCAACCCGCCAGCCACCCTACCAACCAAGGAAGAACGACAACTTCCCATACGACAGAATACGGACAGACTTCTACAGATGATCAACTAAAGCACAGCAACGATCGAGGTTGAGGAGAAAGGTAACTCAACGCAAGGAATCGACGATGCGGATGACCCCATTCTTGCAATTGAGGCACTTACCAATGCGACATTGAGCGACGGCACCATACCTAGATCAAAACTGTCCGACAGAAGACAGGCTGGAACACGGCACAAGCCGTATTTGAAGCCACCTCCGGGCCCTAAACTTGTCGAAGACAAGCCACTGAGCGATAATGCTCAACCATAAACGATCGCATGTCTTGCGCCCCTCAGCTTCGTGTAGCTACCTTAAACGTGAGAGGCCTTAAATCTAAGCAAAAGCAGTACCAGCTCCTTCATCTTATATCCCTACAGCAAGTAGATGTATTGGCAGTACAAGAAACAAAATTGTCCGGCGAAGAAGAAGCCGAAATCGCGTTGAAACCTTTTCTATATGATTTCGATGTTTGTGTCACTCATGCAACGGGCACATCGGCCGGTTGTTTTTTGTTACTGAAAAGGAGAACGGGTCTAACTGCTAATGCTCTCACCACCGATCGAGAGGGGCGCTTCATTGTATGTGATCTTACTTATGGCATTGACGAATGGCGCATAATGTGTGTGTACGCTCCCAACGCTGTGAATGCACGTAATGACTTCTTTTACTCATAGAACCATATATTAGAACCGATAGAAAATTACTGCTACTGGGAGATTTCAACTGTGTGTTAAATATGAAAGATCGTTCTCAATTCACGGCCAGATTTGACTCTAGTGCAGCTTTACTGCAGTCCTTCATTACCGAAAACAACTTAGCGGACATTGGAGAACACAAAGGAAGCAGAGTACATTACACACATTTCCAACGCTCATCTCACGCACGACTGGATGGAGTATACGTATCTGGAGAACTTCACAAGGTTATTTCAGATTACACGGTTAAACCCGTATTTTTCTCCGACCACTGTCTTGTGTCAATTACCATTGGCGAAAAGAAAAGGCATTTATTGCGTCCTGAATGGAGCCTATGGAAACTGAACACAACCCTTCTAGCTGACAAAATATTTACCGATCGTATCCCCGAAATTTTTTTACACGTACAGCAGATACCCTCACTACACGTATTTTGCAAATGGGACATGTTCAAACAAGAGGTTAAAAATTGGGCAATCGAACGCGCTAGCACTATCACATTCGAAAAAAGGCGAGAACTGAAGAATCTCTTGAATACGCTATCAACACTTTACGAACATGAAAGTAACAATCCTGGTGAATACACAGAAGAAATGAACATGACTAAAACACAACTCCAGCGATACGATGCCGACAAATATCGAGGCGCAGTGATTCGATCGCGCTCACAAAAATTTGTACTTGGAGAGACACCCGGCCGGAGATCCTTGGAAGATGAGCGAAGGTATGCTTTAACAAAGGAAATTGTTGAAATCGAACATAATGGTAGTACGAGAATAGATACACCAAATATTTCAGAGGCCTTTGTGGATTATTACACTAATCTTTTGGGGAAAGGCATTCCAATTGAAGAAAATTCAGATATGGAACACCTTGTAAACCTCTTGCCTTCCTTATCGGATGAGGAGAAAGAAATAGTCGAGGGTCCTCTGACCTTGCAGGATATTCAAAATGTCATAAAAGCACTTCCATCAAATAAAACACCTGGACCTGATGGCCTAAGTGCTGAATTCTACAAGAAATTTTCTGAGCTGTTGAGTCCATTACTACTTGATGTCCTAAAAGCCGCTTACGAACACCAAACACTACCGCCAACTTTTTATTATGGTTATACTCTACTAATTCCTAAAACAGAAGACACAATAACTTTAAAAAAGGTTGAAGCTTATCGACCTATATCACTTTGTAATGTGGACTATAAAATATTCGCAAAAGTTTTAAACGAACGCTTACATCTAGTAATACATAATCTAATAGGAGAACACCAAACTTGTGGTATACGAGAACGAAACATTCAAACGAACATACACGTAGCAAGACCTGTGATAGACTCTGTATCCGATGAGCAAGATCAAGTAGCCATAGTTCAACTTGATTTGTCCAAAGCATTCGATAGAGTAAGCCATTCTTTCTTATTCAAAATACTTGCTCATGCAAACGTTGGAACCATGCTATTCGAGGGCATTCAGCTCTGTTACAAAAAGAGCAGCACAAGGCTTATTGTAAACAACTCCCTTTCTGAATCTATTCTTATCAAATCTTCAGTAAGGCAAGGTTGCCCACTATCCCCGCTTCTTTTTGCTTTATACCTTGAACCTCTCTGCCCTAGCATTATTACCAATGAAAATATCCGAGGTTATACTATTTGCTTCACAGAGGTAAAGTTACTAGCATATGCTGATGACGTGGCACTGTTCTGTTCGAATAAAAAGAGTGTGGAAAAAGGCCTTCATATAACAGAGAAGTTTTGCGACCTAACGGGAGCGAGGTTGAACACTGAAAAATCTAATGATTTCTGGATAGGCGCTTGGGCAACCATGCCAGGACAATTTGCTGGGCTATCGTGGAACTGCTGTCCCTTCAAATATCTAGGCGTTCCCCTAGATCAAACAAGATCTAATAATCTATATTGGAATTCCGTTGTGACTCAGATTAAGCGAAAATCATTAGCATGGAGGGCACGAGACCTTTCAATCTTCGCAAAAGCAGCTGTGTGCAACATTTTTTTAATATCTAAACTAATGTATGTCTTACAAGTATTACATTGTGGCCGTTCAAAGGTACAAGCCTTCCACAGAACCTTTGCGACCTTTATTTGGAGCTCATCTTGGGAACGGATGAAACGCGATAACCTATTCCTTCCGTTGGAAGCTGGCGGCTTAGGTCTTGCACCTTTATTCGTCCGCCAACTCGTTTCGCGACTATTTTTTTTTATGAAGTTATCCCAAACTTTTGTGCTTACCATCGTTCAAAGAAAGTTGGCACATCACTTGCCCTTTTTAATCATATCAACAACAAATTCTACCCAAGGCAAACTATGGGGCTTTTGGAAAGAAGTTGTCGATACCTTTATCTATCTAAAAGTCCGCTTCTCATTAGAATATTTATTTGAAGTACCAAGAAAACGACTATCACAGGTCTTGATTGAAAGTTTCTTTCCTATTCCACTATATAGGACACGATTTAGTGACTGTGATGGACAAGATGTTCTAAAACGTGTAAAGCGAATGTGCATATCTCCAAGTGCTAAAACATTTTTCTTTAAGTTACACACATCAACGCTTCCAGTAAAATCATGGCTCCAAGAACGTGGGTTTTTTGTACCGTGGTCAATTGACTGTCGATTATGCCACCGACCGGAAACAATAGAACACGGCTTTATCTACTGTACAGATGCCGTTTTCTTCTGGGATGTCCTCCAACGAACTCTTAAAAAAAACATAGACTTTACCGATCATAGTATTTGTTTTTTACACATACCTAGCGAGACAAGTATTCCCTATGATTTATTCATGCTGATAGGCCTCCACAGCCTCTGGAGATGCCGGATGATTGACAGGAACGCCGACACACCTCGCACCACAAAATTCATTTTTCTAGAAGAAATTTCAAAAGTAAGAAGTGTTTACGAAGCTCACCCACCAGTACCTGAATGGTTTCACCTTTTTAATGCGTGTTTGAGACTTCCAGATTTTTGATACCTGGAAATGATCTTGTGTTTGTTTGTGTTTAAGATGTGCCGGGAGTGAAATAGTGCTATAGGAGTGCGGCTTACGCAGACATTCCTCTCAACTTTTCACCTCATATCCATCACTTTGTACATAATCATGATTTCGCCTTGTAACCATGTAACCTGAATTTTGAACAAACTTCCATGTAATAAAGAGAAAAAAAAAAGCTTCTGCTGTGGTGAAGAGGTCTGAGCGTCGGTACTTGTCGTCGCGGCGAGAAAGTTCCGGGTTCAAATCGCGCTATGAACTCCTTTCTTTTTTTCTTTTTGTATTTTGCGCGTGTCGCACTTTTTAACTTTGATCCTTTTTACGAATCATCCACTTGCACTACCGCGCCTTACACTGTGCTGACTGTTAGTCCCACCTGTTCAATCTAAACACCGGGAAGAAAAAAATTGACCGCATCTCCACGTGGTGAATGATGTTGATTGGGGCGAAGCTCTGGTAATGCTTGTCTGCGTAGACGTTGAGCCGCAGCACGCGGAGCCTTTCGTTCGTTTTCATCCATGTCAGAAAGAGAATGTGTGGTATGGAACGTGGTTATATACGCATTTGACCGCAGCGCCCTCTCGTCTATAAACGTTCAGCCAATGCATGCAAAGTTTAACGAGATTATATACGAATTTGACAGCAGCGCCCTCTCCTGTATAGACGTTGAGCGGCTACTTACGTTTCATCCATGACATCCCCAGCTCTTGAGTTACTACCACAACTCAGAGCCCCTACTCGTCCCGCAGTTGTGGCCGAGTGGTTAAGGCGATGGATCAGAAATCCATTGGGGTCTCCCCGCTCAGGTTCAAATCCTGTCGACTGCGCAAACAGATTTTTTTATCATTTTTTTCCATCTTTTTTTTTCATCTTTATTTTTTTGCCCTACACGAGCACGTGAGCACTTGAGCTCACGAGCACCGGACGCCGGAGCGAAATATGGACATGGCTAGCCCCTAAGGAGCTTCGCCCCTAAAAAGATCAAGGCAAGTTAACGCGCCAATTTAATCGTTTCATAATGTTCATTAAAAGGAAACCAAAGTAACAGCATCGGTATGGCTTTCCCACAAACGGAGCCGAAACAAGCATCCTTTCCCCAGCAACTACAATTTTATGTGTTTTTAAATACGCCACGCTCTTCCTACGACTCCTTTCAATAACAGGAGACGCTTATTACTAATAAAAACTGCAGTTCTGACAATTAAAAAAAAACTTCCGCAAAATAAGCAAAAAGAAAAAAAGACTAGCAGCTGTGGATGCGTTGATTGAGCGAAATCCTATAGGCAAGCCAGCAAGTCAAATGTCTGAGAAAGTAGTAAAACCGAAATAAAAGAGATCATACTTTTACTTGCATGGAATGTGATAAAAGGTATATATTTACTCCTTAAATTTTGCTGTGGCAATCGTTTTGTAATATTAACAGATTACTTGTTGAATTTTAGTTAGAATAGCAGACGATCACAACCGAATTCGAAAATGAATCAGGCGTCGACATCGCAAACCATCTCTCTAACGCAAACACCTAAAATGAGTTTGGATCAACAAATGGAATTAATTAGAGCAATTGGAAAACGGAAACAACAAATTCTAGAGAAATTCAGCAGCACAGTTACCTGGCGAACGAAGAGGCGGGCATGGGAAGATATTGTCAACTTTCCGCGGAGTGTACGGCAGATGCAGGACGCGTGGCGGAAGTTAGTAAAGAAAACCAGAGACATGTATGCGCTCTTCCGAAGTCATGAGCAACGAACCGGTAAGTCAGAACTACCCGCCCAATGATTTTATAGAGCTCATATGGCCTTGTCTACATTCCTTGTGGAAGTGCAGTCAAATACAAGGGGAAAAAAGGGAGAGTTGCTGGCGCGATTTAAACCTGGGACTTTCACGCCGCGACGTCAAGTGCCGGCGCTCTGACCTCTCCACCACAGCAGAAGATGCGAGCCGCCGACGCTGGCGGAGGTATATAAATATACTGCCCCCGCTTTTATCTCACGTGGTTTTTTCTTTATTTTGGCTCATATTTACCCTTCCTGGCCGTAACTTTACCTGCCGCTCCTACAGTATAAAGGGGCGGTCAATTGGACTCCAGTTGAAAGTCCCTGCAGTCAGTTTCTACAAGCGCAATTAGGCTTTTGTGCTTGAAGCGATACGGATTTTTCCGCCATTAGGCAGGGACGCTAGGTACTTCCTTGTCCCCATGGAGCTAGTCACGTGACAAAAAAAATGCGGTGGCTTAGCTCGGCTATGCCAGGATATACGTAGCGTGAGCTTTTGCGCACAAAATGAGAGGCGCTATCAAGCGGCTCCGGTGCAGCGTCAGACTTGGCTACTGCGCAACGGAGGCGCACAGCTGGGCACGCGGCGGCGCTAGTGCGTCTGCCACGGCTATGACGTCACTCCGCTGAAATCCGCAGACCGGCGAGGCGGGCGCGGCGGCGGCGGAGCGCGCGGCGGCGGCTTCGCGTGGCTCTCATAATGAGGCGTGCTCATTATGCGAGCCGAGCTCATTATTGAAAGCGCCCGCCGCCGCCGCGCGCTCATTATGCGTGCTCATTATGCAGAACGCGCGGCGCCGTGCGCCGTGCTCATTCTGCGAAGCTCCGCCGCCGCCGCCGCGCGCTCCACAGAATGAGCACGGCTCGCATAATGAGCACGGATCATTATGAGGGCCACGCGAAACTGCTCAACCTCGGCCAGTGTAGCTAACGCTACAAAGATCCCTCTTGGCCGCAGCTGCGGCCGCGTCCGCAAGATGAGCAAAGCGGCCCAGGGATCCTGGGTTCAATCCCCACCACTGCCAGTTTCGATCTGGACGAGCATCGTACCGGCGTGCAGTCGTGTATCACTACTGCGAGTGCACGTTAGAGACCCCAGACTAGCGGTTTTACCGCACTGGCTAAACTGCCCATCTACAGCTGAGACGCCAGACGCCCACTGAGGCAGACTAACTTCCGACTGTATAAACATACAAAAATTTGCTTTGCTAGCTGGACTATCAACTATGGCTTGATACTTCTTCCTCCTTATGTGCCTCGACTAGCTGCTTTTTTTCTTTCTTTATTTCGAGAACTATAGATGCAATTTTATTTCAAATGGCCCGCATTTCAGCGTGACGTAAGGGGGATCGTTGGCCGCGTGGGCTTGGAGTAACTGTATATGCTCTTCTTTGCGGAGCAGAGTACCGCAATGGTGCTTTCAGGGCGGCCATGTTGGATCCAAGGCCGCACTGCGGGAAGCAACCGTCGCTCCTGCAAGAGCCCCGGATGCTCGAGCTGCACGAACGGTCATCCGTGTCGTCTTCTTCCCAGACTTTGAAAACATGTTTTAAGACATCGCTCGCGTTATAAAACAACACGATTATACTGTATCCAGTGGCTACACATAACATTGATTGATCAATCAACCTTGCAATTCGTTCTAGTTTAGTGTAGGATGTATATTTCGCAAACGCAAAGCGAGAAGTATGATTCGCCCGAAACTCGGCGCCTGCCAGGTCGCTTTCCCGCACGAATGTCAGATCCAGCTCGGTGCACGTGACTGCTTCTGCGCCAATACGGAGTTGGCGACGAAAGGAAAAGAAACGCGATACACTGGCTCTGCAAGGAGATCCCTCGCAGTTACTCTAAGTGGGCTGGCGCACACTAAAGTGACTGGATCCTGGGAAAGTAGCGCCATTGCCTTCCCTACCTGCTAGCCAGACACAAACAGATACTAACATACAGACGACCAAAACCTCGCAAGGCGATTTCTAACCTGTCTACGTTGCATGAAAATCGACATTTCGCCCCGACAACACTTGGACATCACCAGGATGTCCTCAGGGCAACCTTTTGAGGACATTATGATGTCCTGAGGATGTCCTCAAATGATCCTGGAAACATCCTAAAAACGTCCTATTGTCCGGCCTCAGGACATCCTCAGAACGTCCTCAGGAGGGCAGCCAAGGATTTTTCTAGTACATTTTTAGGACAATGCACTGCAGGTACAGCTGTTCACTGAGCTGTTAGGATGCTTTCATTTTTATTGTTTTTAGGTTTTCTCCAACTGGATTTTGCAGCTGAACATGCCTGCAAGAGCTGCCTGCAGAAAGAAATTCATTGTTGTGTACTATGCTAAAGTGAAATTCACACACAAATTCTAGATTACTAGTCAGTGAGAGACTAAGAACATAGGGCAAGGGAAAGGGGGAAGAAAGCTGACGAAATGCTGAAGAGGAGAGAAGAAAACCTCTCCCCTACAGCATCCCGTCTGCTTTCTGCTCTGCATCTTTCCTTGCCCTATGTTCTTAGCCTGTAACTATGAGCATGATCACGCCATTCATTATTGCAAACAAAGGTAACTGTTCAAGAAATACTTTATTGGAGAGCAAATGTTATCCATGACTTTTTTCAATGTCTGCACCAGACATGCAGCCTGGCTTCGCATCTTGGCCAGCACTAGTCCGAATAGTCAGCGGGATTTAGAAAAAAAATCAATTCCATAAGCATTAATAATAAAAACAGGTAATAAGAGAAACTTCCCATCATGTCGAGTATCTCCGGCTTTTGACTGCAGCTTTTTCAGTTTCTCTCCAGTGTGGGGCAGCCAGACTTTGGTGATGGTCTCCACGTCAGCTTTGTTTGCACACTGAACATTTGCTTTCACTGCCCCTGAAACATTGATTTGTGACGACAGTCACAGCAGAAAACGTTGGTACGGCACACACACCTCTTTATCGAACTCAGGAGAAAAACACACCGCCGAGAATGGTTGTGGCGGTAGAGGTTCGTGCGAGGAAGATGCCCTTGCTACCGAGTCTACTTTCGCAGTGTTGATAAGCTCGAAGCATTTGTTTACGCGCCGGCATCATTCCCGCCGAAATTGCCGTTCCCTGCTTTCCGCCATTTCGAAGAAGTACTACCTATAAAAAACCGCTAACCTTTGTCACTGCCTTGCATTGCTGCCATCATCAATTTGGATGGAACAGCGCGGATATTCGCAACTTTCAGCGATAATGGTACCGCGGTGTGAGAATCGCGCTCCTAGCTCCTGGATGATAGGCCTCAGAATAAAACGGCTTGCCTACAATTTCGTGACGTGAAAAAATAACGTAAGGCTCTGATACTGCTCGAATATATCAAAACTAGAATTACTTTCGTACGCGTCGCAGACCCAGCCTCGTACCGCTGTTCTACGATGATCATCCAGATGACAGCCATTTTGATAGGCACCAGTGCGCCCCCTATAGGTCGTGAAAGTTGCGAATAGAGACTCGCAGCGCTGTCTAACAACTCAGTGATATATTTCTTCTTCCTCAAATCGTCATTTCTTCTCCTTCGCCGTTAATGAGAACATTTAAAATTTTTAAACACCAGAAACCAAATAGCTAATAAACATTACTAAGTAAATAATAAATAAATAAATAAATGACAACTAAAGCTAAATAAAACAAAAAAAATTAATAAGATTAAAGAAGAAAATTAAAAAATTAATGTTTTTAAATAAATTATAATTAAAAATTAAACTTCAAATTTTTTTCTTTTTTTAGTTTTATTTATTTTTAGTTGTCATTTATTTATTATTTATTTATTAATGTTTATTGGCTATTTGGTTTCTGGTGTTTAAAATTTTAAATGTTCTCATTAACGGCGAAGGAGAAGATGACGACGATTTGAGGAAGAAGAAATATATCACTGAGTTGTTAGTCAGCGCTGCGAGTCTGTTTCCTTCTTGTGTGCCCGTGAGTGTGATCAAGCCATTCATTATTGCTGTTCCATCCAAGCATGAATTACCAACTAGCCCAAGCATCCACATTATCAAGCCATCTTCAACCTCGAGGCTATTTCTGTTTCTGTCCTGGCTTGGCTTAGCTTGCTTGGGTCTCTCGGATGGGCGGATAATTGCAATAACGGTACGCCTAGTAGTAGGCGGTAGCTTGCGCCACCTAGATTGAATGTTGCCAATGGAACTGAATTCCGAAATACTGCGCAAATACAACACTAATAATAATTGTAGTGCGTGCTGGTTTTATTAAAGAATTGTTTGATCAAAACTATAGTTAAAAGATGTCCTAACTTACACAACTACATGTAATAATTTGTATGTGAAATTTAATTTAGCAGTAAACATGAACTGTGTATACTACCGCCATTTCATTCATTCATTTTTTTAAAGCAGTCAATTTGAGGACGTATACTACCTCTAACTTTGTATCTTTCGTCCTCAATAAGTCCTCGGAAGGACGTTTCTAGGACGATCCAGTGACTGACGTTCTGAGGATGACCTGAG
Organism: Ixodes ricinus; assembly: GCA_037355805.1. Taxonomy (NCBI): domain Eukaryota; kingdom Metazoa; phylum Arthropoda; class Arachnida; order Ixodida; family Ixodidae; genus Ixodes; species Ixodes ricinus. The sequence goes on along the minus strand of JAZHYW010008059.1, from coordinate 55,286 downwards.
GACGTCTTGAAAACTGTGAGGACATTCGTACCTTTTAACGACGTCATCAGGATATCGGGTGTTGTCTGGGACGCGTCCATTCATATCTTCGAAGCTTCCAGAAGGTCGTTCTAAACCAGTCGCGCCGACATCACCATGGAGCATCATCGGACTGGAAGCGTTCTTCGCCAAATAAGCGTCTTTGGAACTGTGTATGCAGTCAACTTATCAATCATGCCCATCTCCACGGATCTCTTACAATTATATAGTTCTTCTTGCGTATTTTAAAACAGTAAACTTTTTTTTCAGTGCCTCCAAGCACCGGCACAGCATGTGGGGTAGGTACGAAGATGTACACTTGTTTCGCCGGTGAAAGCAAAATCTCGGTATACATTACAATAAACGCCTGCATAAAGCTACCCGTCGCCAGCGAATTTAGATCGGCTCACCGAGAACGGAGGGGTCATTTCACGGACCAACATGGCGACCACACGGGGTGCTTGACGATACTTTCCCAGGATCCAGCCACTTTAGTGCACACTTTCCCGGAGTACGTAAAGGGAAAGCTTCTGCTGCAGAACCCAGAGATCCTGGGTTCAATCCCCACAACTGCTTGTTTCGATCTGGATGAGCATCAACGTACCGGCGTGCGGTCGTGTATCACTACTGCATGATGCACGTTAAAGACCCCAGTCAAGCGGTTGTATCGCAATGGCTAAGTTGCTCATATACAGCTCAGACGCCAGAAGCCCATTAAGGCACATGAACTTGAGGCTGTATAAACATGCACACATCAATTTAGTGTGACGTAACGCACCGCAAATATTGTTTTTCTTTTGTGTTGAGCTTGATGGGAAGCACGCTGACGCTTGTTGCTTTTTGTTCGCTGATGGCCATAGTTTCGAAGCATATCTCGTTCATCAGGCCTTTTTTCTTGCAAGGATGGTGGTGTTGCTGAACGCCGCACTGCATTTACAGGTGCGGCAATAAGCTGGTAGATGACCTGCTGTAGTTCCCTTGACAGGTGCTGCATGATCTCTAGTCCTATCATTTACCACCTGCCAGTTTGACAGATGTAACACTCCCCACATGATAGGGAATGTCATAAACAACCCCTGCTTCTAAAGGGGCATATTGTGTCTTCTAAAAATGTTGCACATTTTCTTCAGGCTGGTGTTGCGGTTTACTTTGTTGCACATTGAATCATTGAATACGACTTATTTGGAGCAGAGTACACAACCTTGATGTCCTGCCTCGCTGCTATCTCTTTTTTTAATTTGTGGGTTATGCGATGGATGTAGGACACTACTGCGATTTCTTGTTGAGATCTTGTCTTCTTTCTTCCGTCTGTGTCAGCTGATTTGCGTTTCAGTTTTGTGCAGAAGTTTTCACACACGCATACCAGGACACCCGTAATCACGTCGGCCGGAAATATGCTTTTTAAAAGTTTCGCCCAATATTATGGTGACAAGATTTGTTTAAAGCCGATACAGGATCAATGTTGGCAACACTTAATTCTATAGGTTTGGAATGTCCAGACACAAATGGAAGGAATCGTCTGCATGGCCTTGGTTCATACTTTCAACATACATGTATATCTTTAAATTCCAGTGGGAGGTCAAGGAACATGATGGGCCTATCCACGGGTAGTTCATGTGCTACGTCCAGCGAAAGGGGGTACTGCCTCCAGATATGTGTTGAGCGCATCGCGGTGATATCGACGGTATTTCCATTTTATGAGCAGAAGGCATGAAATGCGTGGGTCATTAATCGAAGAGGCTTGGTGCTTTAGTTGCCAAACCGACAATGGTATATCTGGTTTGCCCCTCCTAAGAACCGCGAAATAATTTATACCATCGATATCACCGCGATGCGCTCAACACATATCTGGAGTGTACATGTAAAGAAATATTTCTTAGAGTTAAATTAAACCAAAAATATTGCCATTTTGGGCATCATTTTTATTTCCAACCACAATGGCTAGGAGAATTAGGTACACGTCGCCCCTCCGTCCTCAGATACGGAGGTGCGGCGCATTGCGAGGCTGTGCTATAGCTATCGCTTTAGTTTCTTCGCACATTGTGAGCGAAAAATACGACTTTGTTTTCTTCTGTTTTACTTTTTGTCGCGGTGCCTATTTAAGCACTTTTTGGAAAATAAAAATCAGCTGTGTTTTTTAAACATTTCAGTGATAATATGGGATGCAATATTTCATTCTCGAAAGTAAAACTGAACACTGACAAGCATAGCACAACGTAATATTTGGGAATTCTTATATCACAGATGTTATGTCAAACATTTAACGCCGGACGGGGCGCCATTTTGAGAATAAAGTTTTACACGGATGTCAAACATTCATATCTTATTTAATAAGCACGTCTTGAAGCACACTGCCTTTTGTGTTCTGTCGCATATCAATTAATACACAAGAAGGCATGCCACATTCAGAAGATTAAATGCATCTAGGCAATGACATAACAAAACGTAGTGGCAAAGTTGTTTTTGCTAAGGTATTCGAGACAAGATAAAAGTAGTTGCTTGCTTCCGCGCCTTCAATACGCGCCGGGACCAGTGACCCCTTTATTCTTGAGGGGTCTTGGCCGGGCGTCTCAGCGCATTCAGGTTGCCAGCACGTTCCTGACACAGTAAGCGCTTTTCGTCGCGAGTCCGACTCGTGGTAAGGTCGTCGGGTGGCGGGCGAGGAACGAGTGCTCCCACATAAATGAGAGTTGCTCGTCCTTCTGAGTAGCCGTCAACCGCGTGATTCTTGCTTGTTCCAACACGATGTTTTAAAAAGGCGCGTGGCGCGCACCTCGCCTTCAGCATAATATTGAAATAACGCTTTCTCTGCTTAGCCCTTCAACGTTCCGAAAATGGACACAAAAATCGGTTTGTTATATTAACGCACGTTAGGTTCAAATTATTTTTCAGTAATTTTTCTTGCATGACAACATATGCGACGGTCAACGGCACACAGGATTGGTTGCCATCGCTTCATTGAAAGCAGAAACTGCTTCTCGCTCTCTGGTAAACCCTACCCCGGTTTCCGCGCGTAGTGACGTCATGGGGACTGCGTAGCTGCTTCCGCTACCTAGGGTTGGTTCCGGACGTCGCTCAAACGGGTGACAGGTGTCGATTTAGCGATGACGTAAATGCATCAAAGAGGGAGAGCCGCAATGCGTGCGTTGCTACGATACGTCCCTTAATTCCCTTACGTCCATTTTTATCAAATGTCCACCTAGCAATCCACACCTCCCTGCAGCCCCCCCCCCCCCCAACCCTGACCCAAAAATTCGCCCCTAAGCTAACATTCACTCCCTTACAGACCCGGAACATGTCGCTACTAACAGCGACCTCTCAACCAGCTAGGAAAGAGGAATGCCCGGCGGTTGACACATGCTGGCACGTGGTCGCCATCACAGCAACCATAACTTTTCTCGGCATATGCCTTGAGCGAACAACAAACTTCCTCCTTGTCGCCATCATGGAAGAATTTGGAGTGGACAGAGAGACGGCCTCCTGGCCACTGAGCATCATGACAAGCCTAGGTAGCGTGACTGGTGAGTGGCCCTCTTGGGGTGTTCATGGCTTAGAATCAGTGCCTTGCTTACATGCGCTGACCTTGGACTGGTTTGTGCCTACTCGTCTAAACCGCCGCCGAACCTTCAAGACTCGTGCGGCGTATCTGAAGAGCACGTCGTCCTCATCACCACCAAACCGCCAGGGCTTTCCCAGCCCCAACGCATGGGAAAGCCTCCGCGCACCACCCTTGCCAAAACACTTCTACCAGCTGGACAGAAACATCAACCCACACTCCCGACCGCAAGCTCCATTCCAACATCGTCACGCATCTCGTATATTATATCAGCCCATGATCACCCTTACTAGACGTCGCAACGCGGGCATCCATGGTAGGGCTGTCGCCTTTCCACGATGCCGTGGCTCCGTGTCATTAGGATTTAAGCAATTTCGGCCCCTTTTTTAACCTTCGCGGTTGTGCATAAAATTGCCACCACCAACAGCAAATTTAATTTTTGATAGTGACGCCCTTTTTACGCATCACACTCAGCTCTATATTTTTATTTATTTATTTATCGTTCTCGTTCTTGCATTCTGCTGATGCAAGGGCAGTTCATCGACGCGCAGGCTCCTTCCGCGCTCCACCTTATGCACCCGTTAATGGTATAATGTGGTTAAGAGACTAGATGACTTGGAAAACAATGGTAGAAGGTTAAGCCTTGCTTTTTTATGGAATTGAAGATCGCGAGCCGCGCGAGAGTTGGAAATCGTCTGAAAACCTAATAAGGGCCTCTGCCAGGAGGGATTGCAGATAACGGTTGGGAAAACTCAGAGAGCCCACAGGATCGGGAAGTATCGACCTAAGCACACCTGTCCGATAATAGAAAATTTAGCATCTGACAAGGACACTGAAAAAACTCTTACTAATGGTAGAAAACTGAAAGGCAGCAATTACGGCGTCTCCAAGGATTTTTCACCTCGTGTCGGGGGAATACAACGTCGGCTATGGACGGCTGGCAAAGCACGAAAACAAAACGGCCTGGACAAGGTTTCACTGGTACATGATAAGCTATTCATAAATGGGCAGCGGCGTAGACTCTCCATTTTCCCGAGGGGGGGGGGGTGCTGCGCGTTACCTTTTGGCCAGAACTGAGATTGAAGCTAACGAGAGCACGCTGGGATTCCATTTCGCATGTATTTTGTCAATAAAGGCAACCTGGGCGTTATTTTGTTTACATGCCACTTCTAGAAGCTTGTTACATGGCACGTAAACGGCGTCTCGGTAAGGATTATGTCCCGGGCCCGGGGGGGGGCAGACCCCCCCTCCCCCCCCCCCCGCCGGATCTCACCAGGGGGGCACGAGCCCCGATGCCCCCGAAGTCTACGCCCATGTAAATGGGGACTCTTTGGATGAGATGACATCACAGAATCTGTAAAAAAACTCGAAGGAGCAATGACGACCTGTGTCCTCATTGAGAACCGTGACAGAATGTAGCGTCCTCCTGATCAACTGTCAAAGCATAAAAATAAAATTGATGACTTCAATGGGCTCCTGCATTTTTAATCCCGACGTTGTTTCTGCAACAGAGTCACGGTTGGACGCTTCAATTAAGAACGCTGAAATATTTCCGTCTGAATATCGCGTCTATAAAAACATAAGAACTGATGTGGAGGAGGGTATTTATTATGGTCAAAAAATCGTTGCATAGTACAGAAATTGATATACAATGTAACGACGCAGAATCTGTATGGTGTAGACTAAGTACTCCAGAAATGGGCACCATGGCATTAGGTTCTTTTTATCGTCCTCCTGGGGCCAGTGTTGAGGCTATCAGGTCATTAGATTCTATTCTTGTCCACTCTTCCTGACGATCGTGTTATTTTAGCTGGGGATTTTAATTTGCCGGATTTAAGATGGGACGGAAGTAGACCATCTAGTGGTGTTTCTTCAGCATTTCTTGATGTAACCAGTACGTATGGCCTTAAGCAGTACGTTTTGTCCGCCACTAGAGGAGCCAATATTTTAGATTTAATGCTATGTAATGACACAAATGTGGTTCAATCTGTGAGTGTTCTACCGGGAATAAGCGATCATAAGATAGTTACTGCCAGGTTCATCATGCCCCAATTAATCCCTGCCAACCACGATATTAAAAACGTGTACGTGTACAGTAAGGCCAATTACAATGAAATTATAAATGGACTAGAGGTCGAACTAGATATGTTGTATGGCTAAGTCATCGACTTATGATGCCGACTCACTGTGGACTGATTTTAGAAATATGCTCTCAAAGCTTGTTGATAAACACATTCCTTGTAAACATGTAAAGGACAAGCCAAAACCCGATAAGCCCTGGATGAATTATAAAGTAAAAAAAATAGTTAAACAACGCTCACGTTTGTATACCAAGTATAAAAAGAATCCTTCTGAAAACCTTGATAGGCGTCTTAAAGAGCTAGATTTAGTTTATAGGAGTACCATAAGTACGGTCAAGGAGTATTATTTTTCTGGTTTGGCAAAGGCTATCAGCACCAACTCCAAAGCATTCTGGAGTTATCTTAAGAAAATACGGAAAGAAAGAACAAGCAGTCCCGAGCATTACAAATAGTGGTACAGTCATAACCGACAATGCTATTAAAGCTAACTGTTTCAATGATTATTTTCAGTCAATATTTCTTTGAAAACAGTAGCTCTCAAAATTTGTTGATTCTTACAGATAGGGTAGAAAATGCCATGCCTCCCGTCATAATCACACCAGAGGGAATAAGAAATTGTTTAAACTCCTTAAAAGAAGACAATGCAGTCGGCCCCAGACGAGATGTCTCCCAGGGTATAAAGAGCCTGCGCGAGTATAGTGTCGAAATACTTTGATGTCATTTTTTGTGAGTCGCTCTAAACTGGGTTACTCTCTAAAGAATGGACAGAAACGTATGTTATACACAATTCATAAAAACGGACCAAAATCAATCGTTGACAATTATAGGCCGATTTCGTTAAGTTGTATATCATGTAAAATATTTGAACATATTGTCTATAGCAGTATAATTAAGCACTTGGAAGATAATTTTTTGTCCTAACCAACACGGCTTTCGTAGAGAAGTCTCCTGCAATACCCAATTAATTGAACTTTTTCATGATTTGGTAAGTACGGCTGAAAATAGGCAGCAAACTGATGCAATTTTTATAGATTTCTGTAAAGCATTTGATTCTGTTTCACACCAATTGTTATTGCACAAAATGAGTGCTCTAAACATAGACAGTAATGTACTTCGGTTGATAGAAGACTATCGGAGTGGGAGGAAACAGTGCGTTGTCCTGAGGGTAAGAAATCCAAATTTGTAGACGTAACTTTGGGGGTACTTCAAGGTTCAGTTTTGGGACCACTTTTATTTTTAATCTACATCAATGATTTAGCATCTTTTATATATTCTAACATCATATTATTCGCGGACGATTGCGTAATTTACAGAGCAATAAAGAATGTTAATGACGTGTCGTTTTTGCAGGAGGATCTCAAACGGGTTAGTTCATGAGTGCAAAACCTGGGAACTGGGGTTAAACACAAGTAAATGCTTTCACATCACATTTAGTAAGAAGAAAGCAGAATATTGATTCCGCGTACGCTATTGGAAGAGACTCGTTGCGAAAAGTATCCGAAACTAAATATCTCGGTGTCATTCTTTCAGAAGACATCTCATTCAATCAACACATAGATATGATCTTGAAAAAGGCTGGCAGGGTCCTTAGCTTAGTCATCTGCAACCTTCGTAATGCTCCTCAAATCTTAAAAGAATCTGCGTATCGTTCACTAATTAGACCACACCTCGAATATGCAAGCTCAGTATGGGATACCTTCATCAAAAATATATCATAGATAAGATAGAGGGCATATCAAAATTGTGCTGTTAGATTTATTGTAAATAACTATTCTCGAGCAGAAAGTGTGACAGCGATGAAAGCTTGTATGGGTATCGAATCTCTTGCAAAAAGGCTTAAGATAAATAGACTTAAACTTATCTACGCTATTAATAATGATTTAACTGGAATCAACAAATCAAATTATCTTCAAATGCCCCATTATATATCGAGCAGGAGGGATCATGAAAAGAAAATACGTGAAATAAAATGTCGAACTAACTATATGATGTTTTCTTTTTTTTCCGAGAACTATATCGGAATAGAATGAACTACCTCCGGATATTGTACTAGCTGACAGTGCATCTTTTGGTAACATGATCAATGCAATGTGAATATCTTTGTTAATATTTTGGCGTTACTGAAATTTTAGAATTTTATTATCGTGTGTAGTTTTGAATTCTAGAATTTGAAATGTCACGGAAACGTCACGGAGTAAGGTGAAGAAACGATAAATAATGAACTGAAAAGAAAGGTTGAATCGGCGAACTTGTGCCAGACAAAATAAAGAACGAGCGTCGAGATAGCTGAAAAGCGGGCGGCGATTTGGCGGCGTAACAGCAAACGAGAGCGAGATTGACTTGACAAGGTCGCGGGTAGCTCCTTGTCGAGTTTGCGTCGGCATTGCGAAAATTCGGCCCAGAAGGTTCGAGCATCGACTGTTCGGGGTAAGAATGATCAGGCACGTTTTAGAATAAGAAACTAGGGCTAAATCATAAAAGTTACGCCCCGAGTAAGAATAAACGCAAATCTTCTATAATGCCGTGACCGGGCGCTGCTTGCTCGGGCGCTGCTTGCTCGGTCCTGCGTGCGGCAATATGTTTTAGGGTTGGTGCGGGTGCAGATGGTCGTTCCAAGGAAAAGTGTACCAAGGTGCACAAAAACCTTTTGTCACTTGCGTTTCGTGTGTGGTGTAGAAGTACAGTGTACCACAATACGGAGTAGTGTTGGAACCACAGCGGCTCGCGTGAGGCTTGTGGGGAGATCGGGATAGGTATCGACACAGGCGCATCGGCAGTAGGGTTAGTGTGGTGGTGGTTGCGCGCGTGGACCATGTGCACGCGCCACGGTGGAAGAAATACATTTAGGTGGTGACTCTGGCCGCTCCTCCCGCGAGGAGCGAGCGACCAGATCGTGTTCGCAGCTATACTCTGTTTCACCTTATGATGTACCGCAGGAAAGGCTACAAGCGCGAGCTCCTTGCTCTGGGGCACATCTCGGCGGCACAAGCTCTCGTGCACTTCAGAGCGGCTGCCAACGCTATGAGCTCGCGCTTCTAGCTTTCGCCGCGGTACAACATAAGGTGAAACGAAGTATAGTTACTTCCGCGCCGCCGCGGAGGGCGCTGAGGTGTGAGCACCGTGGGTATGAGGTCTCTCCTCGGCGGCCACGGTTTCGGGGGCGTATTTGCTCGCCTTTTTCGCGGTGTGGTGGTGGTGTGCGGCCAGTGGCTGGACTCATGTTTTGCTTTGGTGCTGTGTCGATCAAAGGTGCCACCATCGTGCACGAAGTCAGTGAGCTGCAACCCGAAGAAGTTTTGCTATAAGGATGGGAAAGACGTGCTTCGTTCCCAACTGCAATTCGGGGGTACCGGAACTGGGCAGAGCTTGTGTCCTTGTTGAAAGCTCCATCGAATGACGCTCGCCTGGAGCACTGGTGTCGGGCAATCCCGAGGGCCGATCGCAAGTTACTACCTAGTCTCCTCATCTCGTTTAACAAGTGAAGACCAAGCTTCACAGTCCAATTTCTGTCGAAGACTGGGAATGCGAAGATGTCCTGACAGAAAAGGGCTGAAGAAACCAAGGCTGTGGACTTCATACTATACTGTGTAACTGGGTTTTTTCAGTGTAAAAATTAAAAAAGCTGCACGCTGCCCTGCATGCCGATCCGCGTTCAGCATCGACAAAAACACTTCTGCTGAAGCAGCACTGACAAACGTGAAGAACAGAGGAGGCCTTATACACCCCAACAAGAACCTTTCCAGCCATTCTTCTGCGTTCCCTCTAAGTCTTTGCAGGACAGCTCACACGTGCACTCTGCAACTCGCCGATTTTGTATGCTCGGGGTTCAAGAAAGGCATTAACATTGAGATACTGATCGGAGCAGATAATTACTGGAAGGCTGTCACTGGGTTCATCAAACAACTTGACGTAGATTTGACAGCGGTAGAAACAATATTTGGTTGGACACTGCAAGGGCCAGCACGACAATTACCGGAAGTGGGTTGGCGCCAAGCAACTGTTATGCAGATAATGGCTCGACATCAAAGCGACCATCTTTCTCAGCAGCGTCGGGCGTTCTGAAAAATTCAAAATCTTGGCATCCTTGAAAGAGAGTAACATGACCTAAGCACGGACGAAGTCATTCAAGGTTTCTTTCCACAATTAAGAAACTTAATAGCTATTATGAAGTCTGTTTTTTTAGAAAGAGATCGTCAACGACATGGGCAACAATGAAGAGAGGTCCGAAGACGGCTGGAAGGACTAACCAGGCGCCTCCTGAAAAACGAAAAACAGTTGATTCAGTACGACAGAGTCATACGGGAGTACCTTGAGAATAACTTTGCCGATAAAGTCGAAGAGGAACATATGGATGGTCCATGGTACTATATGCCACACACGTCTGCCATTAAAGACTAAAAGGAAACTATTAAAGTGCAAATAGTACTCAATGCCTCGTCCAGTGGTCCCGGACGGTTGTCACTAAACGACACACTTTATAAGGAGCCAAATTTCAATCTAGATATTCGCGACCTTCTGCTTAAGCTCTGTACATATCAGAACGCGAATACGGCAAATATTTGGAAGGCGTTCCTCCAGGTTGGGTTAACGAAACAGAATGTTCTACAGTCATTATGGTACAAGTCTCCGCCTGCTTGTGGAGATGACCTGCCACCTATTTAAGTCTGGCAAAATAAATTAAGTGCCCTTTAGAGCAACCTCAAGCCCTATCTTCTTGGCGGCTACCCTGCGGCATCATTTTGAAAGTGTGAAGGAACGGTTTCCGGAAACGGCATGCAAAATGGGAAGCCAATTTTATGTAGACGACTATGTGGCAAAAGTAGAGACCGTCGAGGGAACCCAGATTGTGTGTGATACAGCGGCTACGATACTACGTGAAGCGGGAATGCATCTTCGCAAATGGACACCTAATAGCCCCGAGTTACATCGAGCAGCAAACAAAACGTCAACGGACGCCGACATCCAGTTTCCTACTGACTAACACGAGGAAGGTGTTGGATGTGCTTGGAACCAAGAAACCAACACTTTACACTTCGAAGTGTTCAGCTTGATCCTGTTCATCTTGTCAGCAAAATGGATTAAAAACTGGTACTACAAGGGACATCGCATATTTATGATGCTTTTAAGCTCATCTCGCCATTTGTAATCAAAGCCAAAATAATGTTCCAAGGAATTCGGCGAACCGGTCTAGGGTGGCATTACCCACTACCCGAAGACATTCAGCAAAAATGAACAGGCTGGTGCGGAAATCTCTTTCCTAGGACAACTTCGCATTCTCCGTGCGGGGGCACCTTTATGATGGCACGATTTTCCACGTCTTTGTAAATGACACCGAGGTAGCTTACGGGGCTGCATTTACGCCACGGTCCAAGATGGCATTGGACATATGGACGTCAGACTCATCATCTCGAAGTCACGAGTGGCCCCAATCAAGATGTATCGTTGCCAATATTTCAGATACTAGCAGCCCTCACAGCGGCTCGCCTCATGAATAACGTGAGAAAGAAACTATCGTCAAGTGGAGACATAAGGTTTTGGTCAATCTCCACGGTGACCATCTATTGGATCAAATCTGTAGCAAGTAAGGGGAAGCCGTTTGTTTTGAATAGAGTCGCAGAGATTCCCCAGGTGAATCAAACCCTGCCCAGGTGAATCAAACCCGGCTGACCTGCTCATGCGAGGGCTAACGGCGCAACACCTAATACAGAACACCCTCTGGTAGAATGGGCCGTCATGACTACGCTTAGCTGCATCCGCTTGGCCTCAGGACATGACGAAAGAAAACGAGGCGAGCCACGAAGAAGAAGGTTCCAAATACTTGACACTTCCCAAAACATGAAACCCGACTTATTTGACTTAGGCAAGTTTAACTGCCTCCAGGGGGTTCTTCGAATAACGGCCTGGATACTTCGATTCTGCTTCAACTCAAGGAATCCGGACAGAAGAGCAGGACCACTGTCAACGCCCAAACTAGAAACTACCGAAACCTTTTGGATTATCAAGACACAGCGATAGGCGTTTGGAAAACATTCTCTGGAAAATTCTTCGCACCGTTTAAAGATGAGAAAGATCTAGTCAGGCTCGGAGGACGGCTGCAATACAACAACTTGAAGCGAAGCGAACAACACCTAATTATTATACCTTCCGATCATGCCTTCCCCAAGTTACTAATCAACAGAGAATACCGATGAATACTACACGCTGGAGTGGGAGAGACGTTAACACAATTGCGAGATCGATTCTGGATACTGCGAGCACTCCAAGCGGTCACGAAGTCAATTAATCTGTGTTTATTTTGGAAGCGGTTCTCTGTAAAAGCGGCAAGCGAACCGTGTACGCCCTTACCTAAAGATCGAGTTGCTCCATCGGACTCTTTTTCAGTTGTAGGCATTGGTTTCACAGGCCCATGGTTTCACCGCTCCTCCACACGAGCAAAAAAGGACTACATTGTAATATTGACTTTCGCGGTGGCCAGGGCAGTCCACTTGGAACTGACATGCAGTCTAACGACGCCAGATTTTTTGGCGGGATTTCAACAATTCACGGCCAGAAGATGGATCTGCAAAACCATCTACTTGGACACCGGCCGCACGTTAAAACATGCTTCAAAGGATTTGAAATTGATTTGGAAGCTCATCGACAAGAAAGACGTATTAGAACACTTCCGACGCAACAGGCTACATTGGAAGTTCTCAGCAGAAAGAGACCCATGGTGGCGCGGCTTCCGGGAGAGGTTAATAAGATCTGTTAAAACAGCGTTGCGAAAGACATTGAAGCAGAGCTGTATGAGGTATGATGAACTGCTGACCGTGCTCCTAGAAATGGAAGCGGTAATTAAATCACGACCTGTAACAAAATTGACCTCATCCGCCCATGAAGAGGTTGTAATGACTGCGCACTTTCTAATCGGCGAGAGCCTTACGTCTTTGCCTTCTACAACCGTTGAACCTGAACGGACCACGCAACATGAATTATCTGGGCGGTGCAAAATACGTAAAGCTGTACTAGAAGTATGCTGGTCCGGATGGCGGAAGGAATACCTTTAGGAGCTGCAACCTGCGCACACGGTAGGCTCATCTGACTCAAGCGGCATCTAAGTGGGAGATGTTGTGCTTCTCAGGAACGACCCTCGCCCCAAAACATTCTGAAATCTGGCCGTTGTCGACGAGACCTTCCTTGGTCGAGATGGAAAGGTGCGTGCCTGCACTATTCTACTTGGAGGGGGCGTGAAGATAAGAAGACTTATCCAGCTTCTTTACCGTCCAGAAATTCCGACAACACAGTCGGTCTGACTTTGCTGGGTGGAAGGGTGTTGGAGAATGGTCACGCGACAATGAAGAAGTGGGCAACGGGGTCACGTGCGTGAAAAACCTGCCATGTTTTTTATTCTGATGAAACCGCTGCCATCATGTCGATTGGCTCTAACTTTCTTCATATCCCAAACAAGTGCCATATTAGACAAATAGGAAGATGTTTGAAGGATAGACTAAGAGGACATTCTTATCCGCTCGGAGCCACGGTTGGGGGCTTCTGCCAATTCATTGCAGATTGCAGATGTCGGCATGATTTTGGCAGGGTCCACATTCTGGGCACACACAGGGTTAAGGTGACGAGAGAGATTGTAGAGGCCTTCCACATTTTGTGTCGTGGGTATTCATGTGTTAGTTTACCTTCGTTGGCGCTGTCAGCAAAAAAGATATTTTTCCTGCGGGAAAAAAAGAGTCACGCAGTGGACGGGTGTAAATGTAGATTACTGACACGCTTTACTGTTGGCAAGTGTCGTCCTTTGTTTGTTTGCAATCTTTTAAGATACAGTGTACGTTTTTTTTTCTGTCTCTGTTTTCTGTATAAAATTCTTCATTACGGGTACAGCATCGTCCTGTCGTGTTTGTTATTCTTCATTGTCCGCGTTTTTTTACCTGTTTCCCCGGCATCTTATTTCAGAATGTTTCATGCCTCTGTTTTACGTGTGTTAAGATTGTTTGTTACCCTTGTTTATTGTGAGAGGTTTGGGTAGTTCCGGTGCGTTGCACGCATGCGGAGCTATGGTAAATTGCCTTCCAATGTCTCTTAAACGTTCAGGCCTCTTCGCGGGACTCCTTCAAAAGAGGTATCCAATCAGACACATCATGCTCGTGGGAAGCGTGCTGACGTGGGCTGGCGTTCTCACATCGGGATTTGCTACAAGCACAAGATGGTTGATACTCACCATGGGCGTAATTCATGGTACGGATAATTGACCACAGAGGTGATCCAGTCTTCACCCATGTATCTTTGTAATACGATTATACGATGATGTGACAGTAAGATGGTACAACTTGATAGAGGTAATATAGACAGGGACTCCGGTGATCTGCTATTCTTTAAAAAAGTCTGGTGAGATTGCATTCCAACTTTTTATACATACATAACAAACAGGATATCCTCGAAGGACATTTTGATGCAATAGCCATGTTTCGCAAACTATTCCATTCAGTATTGCAGAGTGTACAAATAAACAATGCAAATAAATGCAAATGCAGATTGATCAATATTTTTCCGCAATCATAAACATATACCTGTATCTACATATGTTCAACATTTATTTTTCAGGCACTGGGTTTGGCACCATGTACCTAACCACGAAGTACTTTGCGATGATGTACTTTGACAAACTTAGAGGAGTCGCCATGGGAATCACCTCTCTTGGTTCATCGATGGCTGGCTTCGTCTTTCCTAAAGTCCTGCTCTACTTAGGAGATACCTACAGTTTCCAGGGCACCTTTTTTATCTTGGGTGCCATTTTAATTAATATCACCTCACTTGCCTACCTGCTAAAGGTGCCCCAATGGTGCAAGCCAACCAAGCGAATTGAATCCACGGAACCAATTCCTTCACTCACCTCTGCGTGCACCACGGAACTTGGCATCCATCAACAACAACGCGAGGAAAAAGCCCCTTGGGTTCAAAGTTTACCAAGATCCTCTTCTCTGGTTCGCACTCCGATCTTTTATGTGGTGATCTTCTCTGCAGCCGTGTCGCATGTATTTGAAATCAGCTTTTGTCCTCGATGACAGACTTCTGTCAGGACAAAGGAGTTACCACGGCCGACGCTGTCTGGCTGACATCGAGCTTCACCTTAACAGGCATCCTTGGCCGCCTGGGTGTCCTCCTGGTTGCAGACAAAGGATTACTGCGTCGCAGCACTTTCTTGATGCTTCTTAATCTCCTCCTGGCCTCCGTCATAATGTCTGCACCTTGTGCAACTACCTACTGGTCGCTTGCAGCCATCGAAGCCTTTGCTTCAATGTTTTCCAGCTCTTTGGGTGTTATGCACGACGTCGTCGCCGTAGACTATTTTGGCTTGGAGAGATTACCTATGGTGTATGGCATCATTGGAGTAGTGAAGGCCCCGCTTCAGCTGTGTAATCCTATCATACTTGGTAAGCAATCACAAAACTCAGGCAGGCTTTCGTCAGATCTAATTAATATGCGAGGAATTTATAGGAAATTTTACTTGAGATCACAAAAAAATAGATCCTCGATCAATTGAAAAAAAAATGTAGTTAGTAGTATTAGCGCCTACCATGTGTCCCTTTTTTCCGGTGACTGGAAATAAACTCCGTTTTGGTATTCGTCATCGATCATGACTTTCGGCGAATCTCCAAATGCAGGTATTACTTAAGTAATTAAATGAGCTTTTCACAAATTTTTCTATCAGATATCGTGTTATCATGGTCACCGCATTTTTTTATTTATTTGGTCTATTAAAATATTGCGACCTATAGGCACCCATGATTATCATATATCAAATTCTGATTTCTATGAACTTTCTTTTCCGTAAAAAAATGCAGGGTGATTTTTTGTAGTTGGTTCAAACGTTGGTGCCAAATGTGCCCAATGGGGCACCTAGAAATTTCAAATTTGTTAATTGGTTACCTAATTTAGTAAAACAAACATTAACTTCTCAGTTTTCTACTTCTAGAGCGAAGTTTATTTGGAGAACTTGCGTTCGTCCTACGTACCGTAAAGTCATGCCGTCAAAGTTTAATTCAAATATTGAAAGACGTTTACAATCTTTGTAATGCGAAATTAGAGCACAGCTCTTGAGGAAGGGGAGGAGGAGGGTACGTGAAAGAGGGTATGGAGAAGGAACAGGGGAGGAGGAAGAGGGGAGGTCCTCTATACCCTTCCCTTTTCCTTATGCGTACCCTCCCCTGCTCCTCTTCCGTGTCCTCCTCCTACTCCCTCCTACTCCTCCACCTCCTCCATAACCTTCCCTCCTCCCACAGTTTCCCGCTAAATTTAGTTGGAAAGTTGACGCCAGGTGACCTCAACACCAATTCAGTTCCCTGCTGAATTCACCGGTGAAAATGACGTCACATCACCTGGTGTCACGCCACCCATGAACAAATTCAGTTTCTCCTCTAGATTTAACGGGAAAATGGACGTCACGTTACCTTAACACCAGTTCGATGCCCCGCTAAATTTAGCGGGGAAAGTGAATTGGTGTTGAGGTCATGTGAGGTCAGTTTTACCCTTACAGTTAGCGGGGAAACTGAATGCGCAGTGTTGCCTTATGGGACGTCACAGACCTACACGCCAATTCAGTTTATTCGCTAAATTTAGCCGGGAGTTGAATCGGTGTATAGGTGTGTCACGTCCTACAATGCAACGCGCTCGGTTACGCCGACGGCGACGCCGTGAAACACGGGAACGGGCGCCAAAAGCTGCGCTCTAAAAATTTGCGATGGGTGCTACGGGACGATAAATGTCAACCTTGTACACGTCTGCAGACCTTAAACTGGGTAAACTAACTGGGAAGCAATAGCCGTGGTCACACTGGTAATGCATCATACAAAGGACAGTCTCCAGACACCGTCAGAGGCCTTCCTTGCATGACGGTCCTGTCAGACTGGGCATAACAAAAGTTGTCTGCAGACAGGTACGAAGCAAACATGCTAGGAACATGCTTGAGACGTACGCAGATACAGCTGACGTCATCATCTCTGCAGCGAAGAGCGTGTCCTTAATTATATGATGAATGAGCAGTACGACTGCGCATCAATGTTTTTCCCTACCGAAGGCCCCGCAAGAAAAGCTCACTGCATTAGCGTCGCTCTTTGCCCACCACACATTTTAAACAGAAAGAAAATAAATTAAACTGGGAAACGCGAAATACTATTCTTAATCTATACACAATTTCCAGCCGCGCCAATGCGGAGCGCGAGTTCGTCTGCTTCCTTTGCAGAAGTTGTAGTGACGTCAGAACGTCGTCCTATGATCGAAGGACAGTGAGTACAGCTCAAGGCAGCTCAGACCTCGACGTTCTGATGTCACCACAACCCCTGCAAAAGAAACAGATGACCTTGAGCTCCGCATAGCGGCACAAAAGTAAGCCTTAAATACATGGTACCGCCCGATTCTCTTCGCAGGGTTCTTTCGGGATCGGACAGGGTCGTATGACGACATGTACCGTTTCCTCGCCGGAGTACTCCTCTTCCTGAGCCTGGTGTGGCTGGCAATTGTTTGCCGCGAGCGACGAGAGCTGGTCCGCGTTTATACGTTGCGACGCGAAGACACTTTTACACCTAAGAATGGCTGCAAGGACATGTCACCTCAGGCCATCAATGAAGAATGTCACATGTGAACTGTTCGAATAGTTGCCTGCATAGAAAAATAAAAAAATAAAAGGGAGATCCTGACTGCCTCTTTAACGGTGCCTGCTGCTTCTTTCTATTGGAGAATAAATGGTGTTAATTTACTTGAGAAAGGTGTGCTAACGGACCTCAGCTCATAGTGCGTTGAGCGAATGCTCGCGCTGCAGAGACCGGTGTCCTTGATTCCATCCCCACCCTTGCCGGTTTCGATCTCCGTGAGTATTGTACCCTGCGTGCGATCGTGTATAAACTGAATGAGATCTGACGCTTATGTTTAGACAGCAGATAAGGTCGGGCTGCCTTTGAGGTGCGGCAACACTTGTTTACGCCGTCGATGAGAAACTTAGCCAGTTCAGTCCCACTGCTAGCCTGGTGTTTTGAACGCGAATCACGCCGTAGTGATAAACGACCGCACGCCTGTACGATGCTCATCTAGACCGAAACGGGCAGGGATGGAGATTGAACCCAGGATGCCTTGGTCCTGTAGCGCGAGATTCGCTCCACGGGCTCTGGGTTGCGGTGCGCCAACATACTCAGTCGCTGATCTCCCGCGGTTGTGTATCACTACTGCGTGGTGCGCCTTAAAGACCCGAGGCAAGTGGTTGTCTTGTTCCGGGTAAATTTTTCATCTACAGCCAAGACACCGGACGTTCATTGAAGCTGACTCATTTCCGGCTGTCTAAACACACATACACACAACACAATTATACTTTTACTCGATCGAGAGTTCAGAGTTGTTACCGGAACAGAATCCCGCAGAAAATGATCTGCAACACGCTCGAAAGTGTTAAATTATACTATATGCATTACAATACAATAACGTGTCATCCTATTTACTTACACACAGAGTATTGCAGAATACATACGTAAGCTGCAGTCATACCGCTGGTATACATAATACAAAAAAGACTGTGTTCTCTGGAGACATGATGAGAGGTTGATCTGCGGAGAGCATTTACGAGACATGCTTTCTTCATATGTGCATTGAGCGTGTCTACAGACTCTCGTTTGTAGGGTGTATTAGCGGTTTAGCCGCGGCTTTAGAAAGACGCAATACGCGTTAGGTTACTCACACCGTAGATACACTAACGATCTAAGCTCTCATCAAAGGGCAACGACAGTTGACTCAATCGCGATCCGCCTCAGTTACACGGCGGCGCTAGCTGTCAAATCCAAGGGTGTACCTTTGTATCGTGGTAGTTTGAGCCGTCCGGTTTCATATTTACTGTGGTGGGTGTTTGTCAGTGAGCTATTTGTCGAATTTCTCGCCGATGTAGTTCCAGACATGAACAAGTCACTCAAAAAAGTAATTAAGTTAAGTTACTGAGTATTGGCCTCAAAAGTAATTTGAGTAGAGTAGAAATTACTCAAATGAAAAGTAATTGAAAAAATTACTAATTACTGTAAAAAGTAGCGAATTACTTTTGAAGTTACTTTTGTAGTTACTTCTATATATTATTTCATGGTAAAAAGAAAGTACATGCGTTTTGATCGGTTAGCGAAATTGTGCTAGCCAAATATAAATCGGCCTGTTTTTTCACAGAAACGCTTTAATAGCTGGCTCTGCTTCTGCGCGCCTAATTGTTTTGTACTTCCTTGTTTGTTTGGTAAGTGATGTACTGCAAATGTGTCATTTCTATTTTGAGGTTTAGCACTGCCTGAGCTTGAGTTTTTAGACAGTGCATGCTTGTTTACAGTGTTGCGTAAAGTACATCTTAAAAGTACCTGAAGGAAAGTACAAAGTAAATATGACGTTATTTACTTCAAGTAAAGCAATAAGTACACCGGGTGCAATGTATTTGAAGTAACGTACTATGAATACAATATAAATACAAAACACAACATAATCTTTTATGATGACCTTTCATTCTCCATACAGTGTTTTTTAACTGGTATGCACTGCTCCAGGGGTAATCGGAGGTGCATCAGTTTTTACGGAAATGGCAGCAAATATTGTATAAAGTCAAGTCGCCACAGAGTAGTTGTTTTACTTTCGCTGACGAGCTATTTGACACAATCAACTTATAAGGCACTTATTTGTGTCGGTCTTATAGCAGTCATTACATCATTCAGAGAAATGACCAGATGACGTCTCGAAAGAGCGCGTTTTCACACGACGATAAGCCATATTTTTGTTTTCAAATTCACTGAATGTACGTTGAAGTCTGAAGTTTTACTTTCCTCGGAAGGTAGTACTTACATGCTCAGAGAATCTACTTCAAGTAAAGTACAAGTTTTCTAAACAGTGGTACTTTAAATACCATGTACTTAGAGTACTTCCCAACACAGCTTGTTTATTATTTTTTATATAAAAACGTTGCGGGAATTATTAAGGTTTGTCGAACGATCTTTGAATCTTCGAAGACCTGCATATTCTGAGTTTCGGGAGGAAAGGCAATGCAAAAAAGTCCCCTTGGCGTTGACCTTTAGCGCGCGATTCTTTGAGTACAGCACAAACTACGAGAGCCCCAGATGAGCTTCTGAGCAAGTGCTGCATTTTGTCGCCTTCTTTGAGTGAGGATGCAGTGCGTGCACCTCCTGTAGTGTGCGAGAGTTTCTACGCTGGGGAAAAGTGGAACCCAGCCCTTTCTTCAAATGGGTCCAGTCTCCTTGAGATTTGGGACAAAAAGAAACGCCAGTCTTCGGCGCTAATTCCGTAGTTACTCGGCCTCTCTTGCGTCATGTCTGTTCGCTCCCCTCGCCTCGCAGCAGTGTTGTTGCAAAGGGGGGAAGGGGGGGGTATTGTGAAAATTTTTGGGGCGTTTCAGACTCTCCAAATTATTTTCTCCCCGCCCCCCCTTCCTACGCCACATGCTTCTCCCTCTTTGCAAATATCAGCTGATCTTCCAACATCTTATCTCTTTTGTGCAGGAATGTTTGTTGGTAGGCAAAACAACCACTAAAATTCGAAAGTAATTTGTAATTTGAGTAGAAGTTACTCCGAAAAAGTAATTAAAGTAAACTACTAATTACTTAAATAAAAATGTAATTGAAAGTTACTAAACTACTGAGAAAAGTAGTTAAACTACAGTAACTTGAGTAGAGTAGTTGAACTACGTACAAGTCTGTGTAGTTCACCTTGGTGAAGATCTCAAATGCTACAGATTCTAGTTGTTCTATTCGACACGTGTTGGTCTGGACGTTTGCGAATCCTTGCTCAACCCTTCGGCTCAGTGCCTCGAACCTTGCTTCCCAATCGATTTGCATTTTTGGTGTAATATTTGAAAGGAGTGAGGTCGGGCTCTGTTGCCCCGGCTGCCGTTGTTGCGCGTTTTCCGGTGCTGTGGAGGTTGTGGAGTAGAATAAGCGTGCCGGATTGGTTGCTTGTTGATTAGGTCTTACTATGTTAGCCCACGAAATGTCCGAGAGAGTCTTCGTTGGTGTTGAAGATGTCTGTGTAAACACACTTTGCGAAAACTGCGAGGTCATACCTCCTCTCGTGGCAGATCTCTTACTTTGATTATTTCTTCGCGTGTTGTTTCTCGGTGGAATTTTTATTTTCGGGCAGTCGTTGCTCGTGGCAATGTGCGGTCCCTCGCAGTTCACGCACCTCGGTGTGGCCTGGTATTCCTCAACTTCTCCATGTTCATGTCCGCACGATCGGCATCGTTTGATCTTCAACGGGCATACGTCAGACTTGTGGCCGAGTTGGTGACACCCGTAGCAGACCAGTGGTCTTGGCCTGTATTCTGACACCTTGTAGACCTCAAAGACGCAGCGGACATGTCGGGGCACTGGTTTGCCTTCGAAGGTCACGAGAATGGTCTTTTGCTTGAGTCCCAGGGCTCGTGCTGCGACAATCTTGTGCGTGTTGCACCTAAGCTCGTTGTCGAGAGTTGCTGGCTCATCGTGTGGTGCATTAAGGTATATCACCCCTAGGACTTCATTTGAGCTCATCGCCTTGTAGGGTGGTACTGCTAGTGGGGCCATGTTGTTAGTTTGGGATTTCCGTGCTCTGCAGGAACTTGGAAACGAGCGAGCTGTTCCTAGTGGTGATGGCAATAGTGTTCGCTTTTCTGTGTCTGTGCAAGGTGAACTCGTCGACGTTGTTTACCCACGATCTTCTCGATGGCGGTGCGGAGTTCTTTTGTCGAGAAGTCCTCGATGTTATGTTTGCAAACAGGGCAGAGAACAACCATCTGGGTTGGTGGTTTTGGAACATTTTTGTCGAAAGACTCACGTTCGCCTGCTGCCGCCTGGTCGTGTTTTCTCTTTCGTCGCACTGTCTGGCAGTCATCGTCGTTCCTATCGTCGATGATGGGGCCATGTTGTTCTTCGCGTGTTTGGTGCGAGCTACTTTGAAGAGTAGGAAAGTCCTCTTCGTTCATGGCAGAGACTTCGTCACAAAGAGGTGTCATTTCGGTCTGGCTTTCTTTGGAGTCATTGTTCTCTTCGTTGTTTGAGAGTAGTGATTGGAGTTTCTCCCGCTGCTCCATGCATTTTCTCAGAAATGCTTGGTTAGCCATGCAGGTATTGACCCAATCCTTGTTGGTACTGCACGTCAGGAAGTATCCTGCGTCCATGATGATGTTCCGCTGTAAAACGGCGGTCGAGGACGCCTGGCTTCCAATGCTTCCTTGAATCGCTTTGGCAAGAGCAGCGGTAGGCTTAGCCGCTCCGCCTCCGGTATGCATTCTCGGACCCTTGAAAACCCCTTCAAGGGTCGCTTGGCGTGTCGGCTGGTTAGGTGACTTGTCCTTGTCGCTCGTCGGTATCCATGGCGGCTGCGATAAAGTGCCAGGAACCTTTCGTATCGGTGCAATGATCGAACCTTGGAAGGAAGCTCACGAGCAGACATCTGGTCTCCTCGAGAGCTGAGGCCAGAGTCCTCTGATCTTTGTTATGTATTACACTTCATCTTCATCATCTTTTTTTGCTATTATACACATGGAAGTAAAAGAAAGGAAGAAAAGGAAACCAAAAGGAAGCTCCCACCGCAGTGGTAGCAGACAACGCGCGAGACAGGGAAGCAAGATCCGACTGCAGCGCCGCTAGTTCTCGTGACCGCCACCTGGGCCACTCGCCTCTGCAGGCGAGAATAGGGAGTTGCAAAACTCAGCTTGCTCCAGTAACGTTGCCCAGGAGGCCTGCCTCGTCACCGTGGACCGTCAGAGGGCATGGAAGCAAGCACACGATGCACATCGTCAACTTTTTCTTCTAACCCTACAGGTTAGTAGTCATGACGGTTTTTATTGTTTTAAGTCTAATGACGTCTGTATAATAGTGCTTCCATGCCCAGAAGCTTTGGTGAATTCATTCAGAGTGTTGTTGCTGCTGCTTGGAGGTGATGTCGAGACTAACCCCGGACCAACTAATACTGAACTATCTAAGCAGCTTGATGAAATGATGCGGGTGTTGCAGGATACAAATGCGCCAACTCAGAGGGTTGAGGAAGGGCAAAGTAGTATACTGAGCTCGATTAACGAACTAAAAACAAACCAACAACAGCTACATGTCACGGTAACAAATATCGGTCGAAGGGTTTCTGCGATTGAATTGAAGTCGTCTTCAATCGGTGAATTACACCGCGAGTTGGCTGGTGCCAGCCAATTTGTTCAGCGCGTTCAAAAAGAAAGCCATGCTTTGCGCAGTAGATTAAATGAGATTGAAGACCAGTCACGGCCGTGGATAATCTTGTATTTCATGGTGTGGACTGTTGCCTTGGTGAAACGTGGGCCCAGGCGGAAGAGAAGGGGGTTCGTTTACTTTCAGATTTAGCTTCTTGTATTATTTCGCGTGAACAAATCATGCGTCCCCTATTGGCAAAATGTACAACAAAACGTACCTGTTGCTTGTACAGTTCCGTTCTGACATTATAATTTCTTGTTATTATGAATGCAGCTAGTTTGGTTTGGCGTTCTGCATAACTGGAGATACCGGCACCGCTATGGCTCCGTGTCTGTCTATACTGGCAGCCAAATCGCTTGCCGATATGATTCGGTGTGGCTAGTATGATTTTGCGTCCCATGACGTAGGCGACCGCATTCTATCCACCAAAAACGCATATACCACAGGAACACCGGTATCACCAAATCATACATGCAGAAAGCGTGTCCGCAATCTTCCAAGAAAACGTCCATAATTTACATAGAGATCATACATACTAACTTTAGAGGAAAAGGTCCGCCATTTTCCATGCATTCTGGCAGCCGCAAGCGGCGGAGCATGCAGGCAGACCTTCGAGGTCCCACACACGGTTACCAACTGCCTTCGATTGGCTGTGTTCCAAGATTTTGAGGGCGCGAATGAAAAAAACGTCTGACTCAGCGTTTGTACAAAACGGTTCTGCGGTTTTATTATCCGTCTGAAGGCGACTGCGCATGGAGGGAAGAAACCTGACCCTCGGGCCCGGCCGGCGCGCCGTGCTGTTTACTCGAACGCGCGCCGGAGAACCAGAGATGGAGCGCACTAGGGTGCCTCGACGTCTCAGATAAAATACATGGCGGAGGCGGGCGGAGGCCGCAACAATATCATCAGAGCAGTTTCATGAACTTCAACAATCCACGAACTTACCGGTGGAAAGATAGTCGCGCTCCTTTCGAAGCTTTCTTTTTGCATAGCGCGCAGATGTACGGCCTCTTGTCAACACTAAACTAAACCAGATAACCGGCTTCGCTGGCCGCGCTGGCCGCGTCCCAGGAATACGAAACCGCGCAACTACCTGATTTCCGAGATTTCGACAGAAGGGAAGTTAATGCAGCGTAATGAGCATACTAATTTTTATAAACCTTAGAATAGCTCAGAGTTTAGTTTCCAACGTTAAATTATCACTATCTATTTTGCTGGGAGTTTTCAGACTTCGCGATTACCATTGCGACTGTCGTCCTTCAGCTGGTAACATTGGTTCCTTTCTCTCGTGTTCTGTCGTTCTCTTTCGCGATCTTTCACTCGGGCCCCCGGATGTCAGCGCACGAGATTTGCCACTCCTCCTCACCCACCTTTACCCCCCTGATAATTTACCACCGGTATCGTTACATATACCATACATGTCAAAACTGAACATAGACTGACGCTGAGCTCACATAAATTCCTCGGTCAACTCTTCACGGTGACGTCTTGGGGCGACTGTCTCGAATAATGTGCACCACAAGTATTCGACAACCGCACCAGCCGTACCTCATAGCAAAGCCAACGTGCACGGCAACAAACCGATCGTGACACCAAGCCGAGGATACCACGTATCACCGATCGACAGCGGCAAACGGCCCGTTGCACCATGGGCCGTCACTCGTACTCGGCCAACTCGGCGTCTGTTCGTGGCTCCATTTGTCGTCGCAACCGTTGCAACCAGCCGCAAACCCACCATCCCGCAACCTATAGCCGACGTCGGCGAAAAGCGAAACCGAAACGTAAAGCTTCCGCCCAGTGGCTGCCGCGGCTCCTCGGATCCACTAGCTTCCCGGCTTCGGCTTCCCCGCTTCCTGTCGTCGCGGAGATGGCGGAGACGGAGTGGCAGTGCGGTCGTCGGCTCGTTCTACGTTTTACGGGACAGATGTTTTGCGGTCCGGTTCTTTCTACGATTCTGGCTCTCAACTCGGCGGCGCCACTCATAGTTCAACCAGGCGTGGTCAGCCTGGGTCACCGCAGCGCGGCCGGCTCGCCTCGTCCGATCACCGGATTGCCGACGGCTTCGAAGTTGGCCTAGGATCCGAAGGCGTCTCTCTTTCCGTGAAGCGGTAAGCGAATCTCGTCCCCTTTTCGTTCTACTTTTAAATTACGTTAGGTGCGCTTCAATGTGAACTTGTGTGGCAAGCGTTCGTGACAATTTTGAACTAAAATAATTGTGCTTAATCACGGTTTTTTATTTACCGA
Organism: Ixodes ricinus; assembly: GCA_037355805.1. NCBI lineage: Eukaryota > Metazoa > Arthropoda > Arachnida > Ixodida > Ixodidae > Ixodes > Ixodes ricinus. Next base: position 30,180 of record JAZHYW010008059.1, on the reverse strand, counting down.
AAATGCAAATCGAGCCGATGAACGAGGTGCCAAGCTTAAAAACCATGTACGATATTAACGTTTACCCGGGCGGCTTAAAAAAACTGTGGTTATGGTTGGATGCGATGCTGATCCCAATGCAGTGGTAAGTACTTAGAGCGCCTTTCTGAACTGCACGTAAGCAATTTAGCGAGCAATAAGACGAGCGACGGCGACAAGCCACGAGTACCGGTGACGAGCGACGGAGATTTCTCACTGTCTCTGGTTGGGTCGCTCGGTTTTGGGATTTCTAGAAAACGTCGCTCCTCGCCTTGGTCGCTTGCTCCCTTCGTTTTCATAACGCGTGTCTCGTCGCGCGGGTGACTGAGCGACAGCGAGTCTTTGTCGCTTGTCTCGTCGCTCGCCAAATCGCTTACATGAAGTAGTATGTACGCCGCCCTACACTTTTCTACACCTATGCATGAGGTGCATGTATATCGAACAAAGCTTTTATTTACCGCGAGCGTTCTCTTCACCAACTCATACTAGCGATTGTTTTCACCCTGTCGATTACATTTATGCAACACGGGGGCTGCTGGTTTATCATATAAACCAACAATTTCTGTGTTTAATTAAACGCACTGTCTAGCGTTACGTCCGACGGAACCCGAAATAAAAATTAAAGTTACGTCCGACGTAACTTTACCCCAAGGTTTTCAGTTACGTCCGACGTAACCCAATATGAAAAATTTAAGTTACGTCCGGCTTAGCCCAATATTAAAATTAAATTTACGTCCGACGTAACCCAATATGAAAATCAAAGTTACGTTTGACGGAACTCGAAGTAAAACTTAAAGTTACGTCTGACCGAACTCCAAATAAAGAGTAAGGTTACGTCCGACGGAACCCTAAATAAAAGTTAAAGTTACTTCCTTTGTAACCTACGCAACCTATGCTTATGTTTCGCTTTACGGCCGATATGTGGTGTGATTACTAAAAATATTGTGAATTTTTACTGCGTTACGTCCGATGCAGCATTCGCGAATCGGTTAAAATCTCAACTCTCTCCGTACCTTCAGCCTTGTTGAGAGTGCTGGAGTGTATTCCTCGCACATCGAGGCTTTAAAACAATTTCTTAATTTTTTGTTTTTGTTTTTGTTTTCCAATATGAAAACATTTCTTGCTATCCTTGCCGCGTTTTTATACCTGCTTGTAGCCCTTGCTGGCTCGGGATGAGAGCAAAGTTGATATGACTAAAGGCTGAGGTTCTATTTTCATTCTCACACCCGGGCGACCTCCTCGAAACAGCTTTTTATTTAAGACACTCTGAAAGAAAACACTGCCAAAGCTAGTGCGCGTGACGACTTGAGTGGTACGTGAATATTGTGCCAGTTTTCAACAAGTCTGCCGGAAACCCTGCTGCTGTAAACGGCACGTTCGTATCACATTGCCATTCTATATCTCTTAATAATTGCTTCGAACGCCGGTGATTCTCAGAAAGCGTCGCAACAAAGGAGAAAAAGAAATAAAATTGTGTTAAAGAAAGAGAAAACACGAGAAAAAAATATGACGGGCATCTGTACCTGGAGGTACAGATGGAGTCGCGATTTTATCCAATTAACGAATGCTGCATCGGACTTAACGTAGTAATAATCCACGATATGTTTGTGTTTACGTCATGTATCGGCTGTAAAGCGTGACATTCAATAAGGTTGCGTAGGTTACACAGGACGTAACTTTAACCTTTATTTCCGTCGGACGTAACTTTCAGTTTCATTTCGAGTTCCGTAGGACGTAATTAACTGGAAACCTTGGGGTAGTTTAGTTTTTATTTCGAGTTCTGTCGGAGGTAATTTTAATTGTCACATTGGGTTACGTCGGACGTAACTCGAAACCATGAGTACAGTTACGTCGAATGTAACTCTAAGTTTTATTTTGGGTTCCGTCGGACGCGACGTTAGACACTGCGTTAATTAAAACACATCACTGACCTAAGAAATCCTGCTATCCTAAAGTTTATGCTATAGGAATTTATCGCTTCTGATAAATCTGTTAATTTCTACTTTTAGCCCCTGCCCGCCATATGCAACATCTGGCCTAACGCAGTGTTTCGAATCTCTTTCCAAGACCTGGGGCAGGTCGTCATTCAGTCCAGGAGTCGCCGGTGTCTCACAGACGTGTTGCTGGTGCTTCTTACCGAATGGTGGTACCGAGAGACAAGTGATCATGCTTGAGAAAGGCAAGTGTGGCCGCCGTGAGTACGCATATTGTTTTTACCTTTGCTCGAATCCACTTTTTTTAAGAAATGCTCAGTTTGCATGTGCGCATCCCTCGATGCTTCTATAGTCGGCGTGTTATTATTCCGCAGTGCTCCAACTCTGTCAGCGCTAGTTTCTCTAGACCATGCATATGAGATGTAACACTAAACCACATGCTCTCGTAACCGTGCTGAGCTGAAGCACTGTGGAAGCTAATTTAGCCTTTACAATGCAGCACAAAATAGTTAACGCCGAGTATAGGCCAAGTGAGACTCCGTTTTACCAAAAGCTCTGCCAAAACAAATCTGCCACCTTATAGGTAGTGCGAAAAATCCTCGCGTGCCTAACCTGGAGAAGGGAATTTTCTTGCCTAGGCCAATTTTTTCTTACACCAATACGTTTAGCCTCCTTGAAATGTTAACATCATGTTACAAACGGAAGTACTGTAAACCCCTTCATTTTCGCGAATTATGAAGTTCGCGAAATAAAATGACGCAGGAAAATTTCGGTTCCTAAGAGTTTCAATGTGGCCTTTAAATTTGCGAAATTTACTGGCCGCGCTTATGTCCTCTGTGACCAATTCAAGAAAAAAATAGGGGCCGCGAAGATAAGGGGTTTTACTGCATATCGGTGAAAAGAGGAGGTCACTTTTGTTCGTAGGCAAGAGTAAAACCAACAACAACAATTGTGGTGTCGTCAGTTTGTGAGCCTCTCTGTGTCTATTGAATGATATCAATTTTATTTTAGTTCGTTAAACGTTGTTGCCTGTACGTTGTGGGATGCCGTTTTTTATTTTTTAATTTTATTTTATTTCAAATACTTTCAGGGCCCGAGAGCATTGCAGAGGGGAGTGGGTTACAAGGAGACATCAAAAGCAAACAAACAACAATCCTAAGAATGAAAAAAATACATAATAATGAAATGCTAAAACTTAACACTGTTAAGGCATTGTTTTAAAGCTATAGAATCGTATATGGATGCCACAGACGCTGGAAGGTGGTTCCATAAGACCGTGGTCTGAGGTATAAATGAATTATAAAAAGTTGTAGTGTTACATTGAGGAATGCCCATCTTCTGTGGATGATCGAGACGTGATGATATGTAGAAGGGAGGTGTTAGTAACTTGACACGTAGCAGAGGATTATAGTAATAAATTTTGTGGAACAGACACAAACTGTTCAGATTTCGACGTAATTCAAGGTTAGGTAGGTTCAAACTTATTTTCATTGATGTTAGACTGGCAGTGCGGTGATAATTACTAAGGATGAAACGAACAGATCTGTTCTGAATTGCTTCAAGAGCTGATATCAATACGTTAGTGCCAGGGCTCCAAATTGAAGAGGCATATTCCAGCTTAGAGCGCACGAGTGTTTTGTAAAGAAGCAGCATGAGAGATAAGGGAACTGATGAGAAGTTTCGTTTAATGAATCCTAACGAACGGTTATCATTATACGTTATATACTGAACATGAGTTTCCCAAGATAAGCTGGATGAAATATTAACGCCCAAATATTGGTAAGACGACACTTGTTGTAGAGTAGTGTGATAAAGGTAGTAGCATGAGACATTAGCAGTCGTTCGGGAGACCCTCATTACTTTACCCTCACAAAAATACGTATACACGTCCTATGTCCCTACTAGTGCCATTCTATTACCCCCCTGTCCATCCTATATATTCCTGTAGACGGGTTGTGGTAATCTCTTCTACACGACGGTACGAAAGGAGAGGACGCTAACAGCACTCACATGATGTGGCCGGGTAGGAAGCCGCGGCCCCGCGCGTTTTGGGCTCACGAAGAATGAGACAAAGACATGTTGCCTGGTGGGTGTCCCGTAGTTCTCTGACGTGGCTGACGGACGGCGGCTCTTTTATTAACATATGCCACGTGACATCATAGATGCATAAACACAGATAAAACAAGATAAGACAACCCGATAAACCCACCATAAAAGCATACTAGACAGAACACACGTTGCGCCATCTGGTGGCAAAATCACTTATCACAGATCACTACACTCTTCCCTCCTTAAAATTGTAAGAAGAAACGGAGGGGAACAAACCACAAAACACAATTCGAAGTTCACCACAATAAAGACAACGCTTAAAAAAACATTCTTTTATTTCTCTATCCCCTTGTCCGTTAAAAAAAATTGTAACATATGGAACGGGGTATCGGCTCACAGTGGCGTTCCTGGCAACGAGACGGCCGATCGTCTGGCCTTCGCTGAGCAGTACCACAAGTTGACCATCGTGGTTCGCTCCCAGAAGGTTTTTATCACGTTCTGGATTTGCAATAGAGGTCCAGTTTGCATTAAAAAAAAAGATTTAGTGGGAGTCATGAGTGAGCAACAGAAGTTCACAACATTTTAAAAAAAGATTGTTTTTTTTTCGACGTGAGCATTTCCGTAGGTCTTTTCATCCATGTCATCACAGTATGACAAAAACCATAGGCAGTTTCTACATCAGATACAAACACAGTCTCCGATTTCCTATAGCCTGCCTCGAGTTGCTACCGATTTGGACTGAAGTTTGTTTGCCTTTGTTTTCCTGTTTTGATGTCCATGACACAGGTGTAGTGTATGTTAGTAATTGTTAGTGATTAGTTAGGTGTTGTCAAGAGTTGGTGTTTGTCATGGACATCTTTTTACCTTGGCCAAGGATTTATTTTTTTATACCTAAAGCGTTTTCATTATTAACATGCTATGACATAGTGCTATGCAGACATGTACACGTTACCCAAAAAAAGTAACTAAATACCGTTACCCGTTACTCGCTCAAAAAGTAACTAAATACGTTACTCGTTACCGATTCTTAAAAGGAACGCGTGAGTTACCTCGAAAGTAACGAGTTACTTTTCACGTTACTTCGACGACTAAATACACAACTGTTTTTGTTTCATAGGTTATTATTTTCTTTTTAGTAGTCATTGCCCTTCAGCAGCAGCTGCCTGTGGAAGTTTTCATCAGCTATGTTTCCTCGCTTCCTTGAAAATTCATCTCCGGCGACGCTGAAGCGTCGTTCTACTGACGCGCTCGAAGGAACGGCAGCGTTGTGCTTCAGCAAGAGCTGGCGAATCTTCGAGAACTACGCCTTCATTGAGGACAGCGGGTAATGGGTTATGTGCCTTCCTGTGTTTGCAACCTCCGGGTTTACATACGGTCCGTACCCGGTTCTAGAAAGTTCACCCAACGAACCTGATTGTGCTCGCTGGGTGAAGGACATTCCCAGCTGTAGAGTTCAGTACAGCAACGTTGATCGCTGGACACGTCAGTCGAACTGCTCGACTAACGTGTTTAGCGATACACGTTGCTGTACTGTCATACTGTTGAGTTGTTTTTCGGGTTGCCCATCTGCCTTTGTCGCAATAGACGCATGCTCAGGCTAGAATAAAAACAAGGCCGTTTAAGCGGTGTTGTACACGTTACTCCTCAAAAGTAACGAGATACCGTTACTCGTTACTTGGCCTTAAAAGTAACTAAATACCGTTACTCGTTCCTTTTCTAAAAATGTAACTAAATACGTTACTCGTTACCGAAAATAGTAACTAGGTAGAAGTAACTCGTTACTTGTAACGCGTTACGTACATGTCTGGTGCTATGTAAGGATGCAATAGAAAGACTCATTGGAGACATTTGGAGGAATATAAGAAACATATGGAGAGACATCTCCAAAAACAAGCTCTTGGACCTGAAGACTACACTCCACATGGGAACTCAAAACAGTCTCCAAAACAACAACTATGCGTTAAACAATGTCAATAAATGCATTCTGTTCACTTTCCATATTTGAGTCATCTGAAGAAATGAAAGACATTACATAGTCTTTCAACTTTGCTGGGAGACGTTTCTTTCGTTGTGGTCGTAGGGGAGTACTAGTGGGGTTGCCAAAGCCACTGACGGCTGGGATACGAAAACAAAATCACGGCTTGAAGGGTCGCACTGCACAACCACTGGGTCACAGGCAGGGTGTAAGATAAACAGGTGGGGAAACGGCCCATAGAAGCCTACCGCAGCGCCGTGACCGGATTGTGTACTCGTCTGCTTGCGGGTACCCCCGATTTGAAACAGATGGCGCTACGGCGAGAAGAAAAAAATCTCCGTCAGTTTAGCCGGTCGCCACCGGTTGCCCGCCCAGAGTGAGAGTTCGCGGTGCTCCACATAGATGGCGCCACAGAAAAGAGAAACCCGAGGGGTACACAATCCGGTCGCTCATTTGGCTCTCTTTTCCCCACCTGTCTATCTTACACCCTGGTCACAGGGTACCTCCACTTGTTGGGGAACCCCACTTGGTTCGCCAGGACTTGGTTCCTCTGGGGAAGCAGGCTGCACGGAATCTCCGAGCGCAGCCGAAGGCTCGGTGTCGGGCCACCAGGAACATCCAGGTTGCCCAGGCGTCGGCCCAGACTCGCCAGACAGTGGAGATTGAGGAGGCCCGGGGTCAGGAGCACCGGGGACGAGCAGTGGCCCCGGATCAGGAACTGTATGACTTTCAGGTGTACTGTGTGGGATACTATCATTTTGATCTATATATGGTGCAAGGACATTTGGAAGTGGAAGTGAAGGAATACTATTGGAGAGTTCACGAAAATCTTCCTCGTCTGAGTAGATGTCGGAATCTCCCTCACGAGGCCGTGCAGACGCCTTCGTCAATTGTCTGGCATTCCAGGTCCTTCCATCATCGAGCCTGTACGTGGCTGATCCCAGCTGGGCTTCAACCCTTTTCGGCTGTGTATACCTTGACTGAAGTTTGCCACGATGTGTGGGCTTGAACACGCGCACGGCTTGACCGGCGGAAAACTGTGGCCGTTTGGCAGCCTTCCGGTGATCCCAATATGACTTCATGTTTTGTTGATATCTTTGAACCCTCTCGGGAAGAAGAGCACGTTATTGTAAAACGGAATCAGGAACCTGCCTTGTAGGCATCCCTTGGAGGTTTAGTTTAGACCGGTGGATCCGGCCATGCAATAAAAGTGAAGGGGCAAACCCCGTCGCAGGATGTACCGTACGGCTGTACGCTTCGAGATGGTCTCGAACAGCGTCCATAAGAGGACGGCCTTGAACTATAGCTGCCTGAAGGTACGTCTTGAGAACACGGTTAAATCTCTCCACCTGACCGTTATATTGTGGATGATACAAGGACGTTTTCAAATGTTTGATGCCATTTTCACGAAGGAAGTCTTGAAATTCTTTGGACATAAACTGTACCCCGTTGTCCGCAACAAGCTCACAGGGGAGTCCTTCATGAGCAAACACAGTTCTCAAATAGGAAATGACAGTTGAAGACGTTACTGCCGCGGCAGACTGCACCTCAGGCCACTTCGAATGATAATCTATCAAGACGATGAAAACCGTTGACTCTGTGGCGCCCTGTCGATAGGGCCTACGATATCGACAGCAAGTTTTTCCCACGGCTGGTCGGGGAACTTGGTGGGCTGCAACGGAGCGGGTGCGGCCTTTACAGGTTTATCAGTCGAATGACACACCGTACAATTTTCCACTTTTGTTTTGATCTCCTGGTACATGCGGGGTCACCAATAGTGTTCACGTATGAGGCTTGTTGTTCGTGATATTCCTTGGTGTGTCTCGTGTGCGAGATGGATGATGTTGTCACGGAGTGTTGATGGCGGCACGAGCCTTTCTCCACGATAAAAGATACCTTCATACAGTGAAAGTTGCTCACGCACTTGAAAGAACGGTCGCAAGTCGGTGTGGATGTCATTACCCTCCGGCCAGGACGTGGTAGTGTACCGGATTACAGATGGAAGGATAGTGTCATTAGCCGTAGCCTGTTGAAATGCAAGTTTGGACATGGGGACTGTGATAAGAGAAACGACCTCCTCGGTAAATTCCATACCATTCTCCGTGTCGTTAACGGGTAGTCCGTGAAAAAGCATCGGCAACCAGGTTCGCAGATCCCTTCTGATATTCAATAGTGAAATTATAATTAAGCAGCCTGGCTGTCCACCGGGTGATCCTCAAAGGGCGGATCCCAGACCCCTTGCTAGAAAGCAGGGCGACTAGAGCTTGGTGGTCTGTTCGTATCACAAATGACCGACCCCACAGATACACATGCCACCTCTCACAGGCCCACAAACAGGCCAGCGCCTCCTTTTCACCTGTTGAATACCTCCGCTCGGCATCAGTCAACGAGCGCGAAGCGAAAGCGACAGGACGCAGTTGACTTCCGTACTGTTGTTGTAACACAGCCCCAAGACCATAGTTAGATGCATCCGTAGCCAAAACGATAGGAAGTGTTGGATCAAACATCGACAAAATCGGAGCACTTTTATGGAAGCCTTTACATTTTGGACACTGGCCTCGGCTTCCGGGGACCAGTGAAAGCGAACTCCTTTACGGAGAAGACGACGCTTGGGCTCTACGACAGTTGAGCAATGAGGGATAAATTTACTGTAATATTCAACAAGTCCCAGAAATGCTTTCAGCTTAGCGGGTTCGGTAGGGGTTTCAAAATTCAGGACTGCATCTACCTTAGCGGAAAGGGGTGCTAGTCCTTCCGCGGAAAGATGGTGTCCCAGAAACGAAAGTTCTGTAACTCGAAAAACACCTTTACGATTTAGCTTCATCCCGGCTCGGGAGATACAAGAGAGGACCTGACGCAGATTCTCGTCGTGTTCTGACTGCGTAGCACCGTAGACTATTACATCATCAAGGTAAAACTGAACTCCTTTGCAATCCTTCAGGATTTTTGACATGATGTTTTGAAACGCTGCGGGTGCCGAAGCCAACCCGAAACAAACGCGCTTGAATCTGAACAGTACCTCATGCGTGATAAAAGCAGTGAGATCACGACTCACCGGGTCGAGACGAACTTGGTGGTAAGCGGACGCCAGGTCCAGCTTGGAGAAGCAACTGGCACCACGCAAGGAACCCAGTAGTTCATCGATGTGGGGTAGCGGGAAGGAATCGATGACCACCGCTTGAATTTGGCGCACGGAGGTCAACACACATCCGGATACGTCCGTCAGTCCGCCGAACGACGACGATAGGTGAAACCTACTCGGAGGCATCCACTCTCTCGATCACACCTTCTCTCTCCAGTCTGAAAATCTCTTCCGAGACAGCATCCCTCAGGGTCATCGGAAGACGGCGCAGCTTGGACTGTACCGGTGGCACGCTGCAATGCTGCTTGATAGTATGGGTGGAATTCTTGACCAAACCCAAACCTGGACTAAAGAGATGTTCAAATTCTTCGAAACCTTTGGGCAACTTGGACTGATCTGGAAGGAAAGGACTTGAAACTTGAGATGCATTTGTATTTTCATGGTGTAGCAGTTGTGCTGTGTTTTTATGACTTGTATTCTCAGGACTTGTGTTTTCAGGAAGATGTGGTTGATGGAGCCCATGGCTCTCAGGATGGCGTCGCGGAATCGCGGCTGTCGACGAATCGTGGTCCAAGTCCGCGGGAACTTTCGGAGTGGTCTCTTCCGAGACCGATGACGATGTAGACACGTTGGCACCCGAAGGTACAAAAGAGAAGATGACCGCGACCTTGCATCTCTGGATCCGGCCGGTTGGCGGTTTTGGCAGGACGTGATGGTGAACGGCCGTCGCTGCAGGGGGACCGCCGACTTCACAGACTGCCGTGGAACTCCTCCTCCCTGAGCTGCATCAACATGCGAACAAACATAATCATTTTCATCTCCTGATAATCTCATGCGCAACGCTCGGACGGCGTCGACGCCAAGTAGCGATCGTCCAGTCCGGGTGACAAAAAACTCCAACGGTGCATAACGATCTTTAAAAACAACTTGAGCGGTGAAGCATCCAAGCACAGGGATAGTGTCTTGCATGTAGTGAACAAGAGTTTTCGAGGGCGGACATAGTCGAATGTCGGAACTCCGTTGTACTTCATTAAACTCTCGTTCATTCAGAATGGACACAAAAGAGCCAGTGTCGACAAGGAGACGAAGAGGGGTTGTATTTACCTTGATGTCGGCCATGAAGGCATCCCGACGATAAACACCTCTTGCTGCTTGCTCGGCCGACTCAACGGGGACGCTCGGCAGCATCTCCGGCACCAGGGATGGCCCAACAATGTTCACAGGATCGTTACCTCTTGACGACACATTCCGTGAAAACGGTCGGGCAGCGAAGTAACGGCCGGAGCCCTGGCCACGGCTCGGGAACGACGTTCGCCGCGGGTCACTGACGAAGGCCGCCGACGGTGGGCGGCGACTCCGACAAACCACCGCAAAGTGGCCCGTCTTTCCACACAAAAAACATGCCACACCAGACGCTGGACACTCGTTGCGGTTGTGGCCGCGTCGACCACAGAAGTTGCAGGGAACACCGACTCCTTCATCTCCCTGCCTTGAAGGAGGAGGGTAGCGCAGACGCTGGGGTGGGTGGTGTTGTTAAGTCCGGGGCACGTGACTGGAAGTGACGCCGGACCGGCCATCTTGCCACCGACTTCGGGAAGGAGCCGGCCATGGACCTCCATCTTGGACGTCTGGCGTTCCAATGGGCACGTGCGCAAAGACGCGCTCGACGGTTGCCGGCGCCGCACCGCTAGCACTGGGAGCTCGCAGGTGGAAACTTTCTGTGGTGCGCGCAAGTTGCTCGTACTGTAGCGCGAGCTGAACGACACGGGTTAAAGTGGGTACCCCCGTCCCCACACACTCTCGAAGGATGCGGTCTTGGACCCGCTTAGAGTCCAACCCCTCCAAAAAGATCTCAGCAAGCCTCTCTTCCAAAGCGTCTCCATAAGAACAAAAAGACCCTTGGCGTCGCAGAGCGGTCAAGTACTCCGAGACGGTTTCTCCCGGGCGTTGGACGCGAGCGCGAAGCTTTTGGCGTCCCAGCGCGATACACCCAGAAAACTCAAAGTGCTTCTCGATAGCACTCAAAAAGACTTCAAAAACATCGCCTTCCTCGGAAGCGGGAGTCTCATCGAGCTGAAAAGCGTCAACAATTCTCTGGCCCTCAGCCCCAAGCATGGAAAACAAGATCGCCTTTTTTCGACTAGGCGCGAACACTGTCCAAGCCGGACGCCTTAAGGAACATCAAGAAAGCACGTTTCCACGCGGGCCATGCACGCTCGGGCTTGCCCGGAACTGGCAAGAAGTCGGGCGGTGATGGAACCGGCGCGAGCGCTGACATGCCGGCAGCTACAGGAGTCTGTGTTCATTATCCATTATCTATGATATGTTATAGAAGGTTGTAGGAAACGATGCAAAAACACTGCAAACTCACATCTTACGTTCTCACGAGACGCACGCTGAAGGGAAGCAGCTGTCAGGGCCCATTCTGACTAGCCATCGAACGTCTTCCAAATAAAACGAAATGGATCGAAGAAAAAAAAATCGCGTCGGCTCTTACGGCCAGTGCACCGAGACGCGGAGAGAACTACGGTTACCCACCTCGTCGCCAAAATTTGTAGTAATCTCTTCTACACGACGGTACGAAAGGAGAGGACGCTAACAGCACTCACATGATGTGGCCGGGTAGGAAGCCGCGGCCCCGCGCGTTTGGGGCTCACGAAGAATGAGACAAAGATATGTTGCCTGGTGGGTGTCCCGTAGTTCTCTGACGTCGCTGACGGACGGCGGCTCTTTTATTAACATATGTTACGTGACATCATAGATGCATAAACACACATAAAACAAGATAAGACAACCCGATAAACCCACCATAAAAGCATACTAGACAGAACACACGTTGCGCCATCTGGTGGCAAAATCACTTATCACAGATCACTACACGGGTCATGGACCATTTATGGACCGCTGTTTTGCCATAGAACGGCCATAACGACGGACTAGAAATGTCCCGAAACAAAAACGTTTTTCCTTCCTTCCTGTTTCAATGCTATGGCCCTGGTGAGTCTATGGACATCCTATGTGCCTCTCTATGGTGTGAGCTATAGATGGGTAGGTTACTAAAGTGATGCCGAGTAGTTCGTTAGGTGTTCGGAGGTGTCCGAGTTAAAGAGTTGTTAATTAAGCGCCGGACAATAATATGTTACATTGATGCCTGGAGATATGTCCAACCTCAGGGCATATTCAATGTAAGGGTGGAAGTGTTCAGTAGGTACCAAAATAATTCCCTTACTTTCTCAGTGGGAGGTAGGTGTGTGTGGGTCTCTGCGGACCCCGTAGATATACCCCCTGCAGACTGAGTGGCTTCTCTACGGACCCCGTAGGGAATCCGTGCAGACCCTCTATGGCTTCGCTGCAGACCCCATAAGGACCCTGTGTAGACCCTGTATGGCTTCCCTGCGAACCCTGTAGGTACTCCCTGTAGACCTTGTATAAGTTCTTTGCAGACCTTATAAGGACCCTGTGTAGACCCTACACTCTTAAAAAGATTTTACAAAGCATGTTTTTGAGTAAAAACAAACGGAAAAAAGCTCTTTTTGTAGGAACTTTTATTGAAGATTAGTACAGAATGACAGGAAAGTGATGTTTGAATAAACTTTTAGGTCATCAGGTTTTGCGGCACAATTAATATTGTTTTTATACAGCCATGTCCCACCGGTGACTTCAGGTAGCGTGTCCCGACCTGGGTGCTTCCTAACTTCGGTTTTAATTCGCGACGCGTCCGCCTGGGAGACGGTTGTTGGCATGCCTGAAACTCCTTCCACAGTATATGTTTCAGCGCCAAAATAACCGGCTAAAGCAAAAATGAAACAGTCACAGCGGACGCTATTGAATGCGATACTCCCGAACCAATAAAAGCAGCCATGCAGTTCCCGACTGGCCGCTGCAAAAGAAATGGTGGCGTTGCGATCGCCATTAGTTCGGTTCTCAAGTACGGATCGGTGCCACTTCTTCAGAGCAGGCTCTATGGCAGTTTCCCAACTGAATTGTTCTAGTAACGTTGGCCTCTGCGGACCCCGTAGCTATACCCCCTGCAGATTGAGTGGCTTCTCTAAGGACCCCGTGGGGACTCCGTGCAGCCCCTGTATGACTTCTCCGCAGCCCTCATAAGGACCGTGTGTAGACCCTGTATGGCTTCCCAACGGATCCCGTAGGGACTTCCTGTAGATCTTCTATGGCTTCTCTGCGGGCACTTTTTAAGCACCATATGGATCTGTAGACACCCTTTGGAGTCCATACAAACTCTAAAGGTTGTCTTAGTATAAATAGGGTATAGGATCACCTTGTATCTTCACTAGAATAAGACGTCCATAGAATGTCCGTTGGCCAATATTCTATAGGGCGGCCATGGACGACTTCAGGAAAGCAACAGCAGTTGTGGTCTGCATATAGATGCTCTATGTTCTTCCTAAGGACGCTGCTCTATACAACGTCCTCGGAGTGTTTATATATACGTAAGGGTGGCGTCTGCGTTTATTTCGAACTCGCCTCCAATCAACAAACTGGCACACACTGGCCCAGAAATCTCCTCGTGTTTAACAGTATCGCAGGCTTTACGCAAATTAGGGCTTCGTGCAGGACCTTCGTTATGTTCCATCACTGGAATCAAACAAATTGAGAAAGTAAAGAACTGGCACATGTTATTGAGAGAATACGCACAGGGGCGGACACAACGACACTGCAAGAAGAGCACATTATCGTCTGCTTTTAAGGCGAAAGCCGTATACTTGCCCCATTATGCAAAAGCCGTCGGCGTCGTGTTCAAAGATTAAAAAAATACGTCGTAAAGCACGTCATCAAAAATAAAACAGAAAGAAAAGAAAAGCAACGCAGAAGCTTCGTCACTGTAGCCGGCGGGGCACTCAAGGTCACAGCGGACACGCCAAAGAAAAAGTCACAGGGTCTTTTATATTATCCCTAAGACAGACGCATGATTTCTTATATTATCCCTAAGACGACCTGAAGGCGAAAGCCCAAGCGCCAATCTATTAAAGACAAACACATGATTTACTTAATTCACATTGATTCTAATTAATTATCTTTGTCATCCTTCTTAATGTCGTTGCATCTAATTCGCCTGAGTGGTCACGTAAACGTGATAGCGAAACTCCGAACACAGCGCGCTCTCTGACGACGCACTTTTAGCGCCGTTTCATAGGCTCACTCGCATCGAGGCGTCGGCTGTTGTCCCGGTGATCGCGAACCTCCGAAAACAGCGCGCTCTCTGACGAAGCACTTTTGGCGTATTTTTTGTCGTTTTGCTGTCGCCGACGTGTTTTCGCTCAAGGACTTTGAAGGTCGATTGAACGATGAGACTTATAAGGCTTTCGCCTTAATAAAACACAAAGAAAATCACAGCAACGCAAATCATTCGTTATAGAAGCCATAGAGCCGGCAAGGGCGCCGCGCCGGCGCAGTGGGGAAGCATGATGTCACCACCGGACGATAGCTCAAGCGAAATGAAGACAGACGCACCGAATAGAATACCGGCAGAAACATTAACTTTAATGCGTGTAGAAACATTATTGGAAAACATTTCACCCGCAGGACTATAATGCTTTCGCATTCCTACACGTAAGTAGTCTTAAGTGTCTTTAAACATGAATGCAGTAGTGCTCGATTAAATAGTACATGTTTACTGAGGTCACCGTGCCAGAGTAAAACTGGTATTCCTGGCACAAGGTGGACAGATGATTCCATCTGTCCACAATGCGGCTGGAGACATAGCATCCACACTAACGGCACAGAGCACGGGCAAGGGTACAGGGCACGAGTTCCTGGCTGTTGATTCCAGTGCGCGAGCGCTGCATTGGCGCCTCCCATGACTTCGGCCTCGCGTGCGTAGCATTTGTTTTGCTCCAAGTAAGTATAAAACAAAGCGTAGTTCTGCTTTTCACCACATGAGCCGTGTCGATTGACTATTGAGGCGAATAAAGCCAGGTGGGTAAATTTGTTTTATGTTGCACATGTGCGAAACTAACGATTCCTAACCAACTTTACAGCGCGTGCAGTCGTTTTTTCCGACACAGCTGGAGGAACGTTCACATCCTGTGCTTTGCTGGGAGAGCTTACTTGAAAGTATTCCGATGAGTTGATATGGTACTTTAATTTTATACATACACCTACGCGTCGACAACTCTAGTTGCTCCGGATTCTGCTGGCCCTTTCTGGAAGTGAGTCGTACAGACCTGCAGGGTAAGCACTGAAAGCAATTATCTTTACATTTCACTTTCGATCTCTTGAATTCTTGCGTATCTCCCTCCTTCATCTCCCTTTAAAAATGCCATGAAACGTTTTCTCCATATTTTTTAATATGGTTTAAAATGTGCGAATAACTGATAAATATGTCATACATAAGTGGTTGAGCCTGTTGGTGTCAAAATTACGAAAACGAGAGAGGGCCATAAAGACAACACAGACGACATGCGCCGAGAAAGGGAGGGAGAGGAGGAGAAGAAAGAGCGCGGGGACAACAGAATGCCGAGCTCTGATTGGATAGAT
This sequence comes from Ixodes ricinus, assembly GCA_037355805.1. NCBI lineage: Eukaryota > Metazoa > Arthropoda > Arachnida > Ixodida > Ixodidae > Ixodes > Ixodes ricinus. Next base: position 14,624 of record JAZHYW010008059.1, on the reverse strand, counting down.
TAGTGGGTAGACCTAACACTATAGCTGCCTTTGTCTGCGCTGCACTCGTCAAACGCGTCAGAACGCTGAATGCCGGTTTTCGGCGTTTGGCTTTCGCATTCCAACGCGGTTATTGAGTGCAGTGGAAACAAAGCCAACCTTTGTCTTTGGTGCACTTGTCAAGCGCGTTAGAACGCAGAACGCCGGCGTCTCGCGTTCGGTTCTATCATTCGACTGCTTTGGACGAGGTCAGTGTAGACAAAGGCAGGTAGCTTTAGGTCTACACACGATGCGTTGAGCCAGAGCTTGGCGTTTTGACGTCCCCGCGAGCTCCCATCTCGTCCTTTCCCTCCGTTTCTCGGCGCGTTGTCGTCCATGTCCCTCTTTCGCCTTATAATACGTGTATTTATATTTTTCTCAATCCGAAGGCTGTTTCTGAAAGCAGAAATTAGAATGCGTTAGACGTCCTCCACTGTCGGCAGTAAAAGCTGCGAACTCTTCTGGCGCCTTCTCGCATTCCTACGATGTTCGGCATATGGTGTATGCGTGCCTTGGTTGATAAGCCTTAGAGCGAGTACGCCACGCCCCGAACATTCTTAGAGTTCAGTAACTTCCTTCATGGCACCGACTGCTCATGAGCCCGAACCCGAATAGCCTCCGGAGTCATTGATTGTTCCCGAGCATGAACTTATAAAGGACGCGGTGCTCGTGTTTGAGGTAGAGCGCCTTGTTCATTCGGTCAGTTTCATGAGTACAGACCTCCTCTGTCGCGTCGAGTGTTGTCAGCACGTGACGAAGTAAATGTATAGACTTTGGGCGGCGAAACGTCATCAAAGCATTATCCAACGCTTCTCAAGCAGCTGAAGTCTGGGCAGATTGCGCGCACTTTAAAACTAATGGGCTATAAAATAGGCGATTTGCTCTCACTCATCAAAAAAAGCGTGCGTATGAAGCAGTGTTGTACGGAACGGCGTTCCTGGAACGCGTTCCTTTTAGGAGGAACGAAGGAACACCGCCGTTCCATCTTGCATCGGTGGAACTGGAACGGGAACTCGTTACATTTTTACTTAAACAAAAAAGGAACGGCATTTCTTTTTTTTTCGTCCTCTGGGGCAATTTTTATTTTATTCCTAAGAGGCACATTCTAAAAGAACAAAAAAACAATACCTTTGCGAAAAGCAGGATCTTCTTAAGTTTTTGGTTACTTATCTTAAGGTTTACTTTGTATGGTCTTCGCTTGGTAACAGTCGGGTGCTGGGGAGCTAGTGGACATCGATTCTTTTTAGTGCCCGAGACTGCGGTACAAAAAGCAAAACATTTAGTCGAAGGAAAAGACACAGAAAGAGGGGCGTTTAAAACTCAGCTACTTTCTTTGCTTCCACCGACTCCTCATAAACCCAGAAACTTAATGCAGACATCACTGAACTTCCACAAAGAGACCTCCAGTTGCAACAAAAGAACAGGTTACCAGACATCAGTCACACCCTTGTATACCGAACATTGGTCACTTAAAAGATACGCAAAAAATAACTTTTTATTCCTTCTCCCCATGTCCCCCACCTTCAAACTGAACAACGAATCCAACCTTCATGAAAATTGACGTGTAGTTTTCAAGACTGACTTTCCAAAATGCTTATCCTCTTCTTCACTAGCTCGTCTTGCGGACAGCAACATCGAGAAGCAACTAAGTTCTAACAAAGGACTTTGTGAGATTGAAACTTGTGAGGTTGTTGTAAAACGCTCGTTCAATGTGAAGTAACAGTGCATTTCGCCCGTCTGAATCGCCCACCGAAACATGAATATGGTTAAAAGCTGAGATTTTTAAACGTTAATATATCAACAAATGAAACATTGCTTGCGCTTGTGTTCTTCTCCTGGTGCTCTTCTATCACGGCATTCAAAGTCGTATGTTCCCATTTGATGGGATATGTAAAAAAAAGGAAACTTTCCTCGATCTAAATAAATATGGTAATCCGCAGAATACAAATGTAACGTATATGTAACGACACGTTTCATTTTTTTTACTCTAACGGGAACACGTTTTAGCTCCACATATGGAATTTGTAACGGGAAAGCGTTCGAAAAATCTGAAGAAACAAAAAACAAGCCTTCGTTCTTTTTTTTTCTTTTTTTTTTTTGAACGTGTACAACATTGGTATGAAGACACTTTAATCGAATCACTGAGGCAAATTTCACGGTTGTGTTCTAGCGCCACCGTTAGACGCATCGTCTCTTCTGAACGCGTCATTATGGTCGATCCAGCAAGTGCTCCAAATAAAATAGTTACGAAGTGCTTGATATGCTCTGTCCCCGAATTGTCAGGAACAGTCGGCGTCTGTACGCCACTCTGTAGAGGCGCACTATTTTTCGTGACCGCCACAGTCAGGGTTACCTTTTGTATCATAATAGAAGCCCGCAAAAAAAAAATTTCCTCCCAGTATTCAAAGCGCCTCGCCGCGCTAAAAACTAAGCGGCACCTTTTTTTTTTGTAAATAGTTTATTTTGTGAAGTCGAAATCACTGATCATACAATATACAAAAGACACAGTGTCCGCTGCGAAATTATATGACAATTACTTGAAGTCAAGCCTCAAGCACGATCCAAGCACATGTTTGCCCCATACTTATGAATGCTTGGAACGAGTATAAAGCAGGGACTGAAACCGTTACCGTAACCGTAATGTCTTAACCGGTCACCGATATATTATATCGGTTCGTCGTTTTCCTTTTCAACAAGGCCATAAAATACCAACGGCATTTGCACACAGCACACTGCCTTGACTTTGCTTACTTTTTTCGCGGACGCAGCTGGGGAAAGGGGCGGGAGAGTGAAAACAAAAGCGGCGCGCGGAGCTCGCGGCGGGTTCGTGTTCCAGACGGCGGAACTGCTCGGACAGCGCCGCTGTGAACGGAGGCGCCGACGGCGTGCTTCTACTCTCCATTTCAGCCTAAACTGGCAAACGCTGGATTCTGCAGGGCTGGCGGACCAATAAGAGAGCTGGAGCGAGGCACGTGACAACGCACCACGGAATCAAGAACTCGCGAGGAGCGCCGTCACCTATTTCGCTTCGGTGTTATTATTGGCATGAATACAACCACAGATGTAGACTTTTGCCGAGCTAAGGTTCACGGTGACAGCTCTGTTGTGGCCACAGGTCTCTGTGGCCGCGGCTATTTTTACAAAACAAGAGAAACTGCTCCCCACACGTGACGTTTGGGAGCCAATAGATGTCGTTAACGCCGTTCTGATGTCAACAGCGGAGAGGTAGAAAAGCGCCTAGTCGTACATGGTGCAAGATTTCCTTTCTGTCGTGTATGCGACTGGCGTGTGAAAGTTTAGTGGCTCTCAGTTCGATTCTTTCATGGTATGCGCCACTTGTGTACACAAATATTTTATTGAGAGAGAATACACGATCACGTGAAAAGTCCGGATATTTTGGTGGGGAGGCGCTCACTTGAGTGAACGAAGCTTCAGCGAGCGAAACCTCGTCCACGATATTTCATCGAATGACGGTGTTCATTTGAGCGAATGCGGTTGCCGGTCGGTCAGATGACATTAGTTCATTTCAATGAACTCAGTTTAAATGGGTGATTCTCATATCTTAAAGTATTATAATTTGTCGTGGTATTGCCATCTGCGAATAATCGTTATTGTAAACTTTATTTAGTGGAAGAATCACGGCGTCAAAAGTTCTAAAATATTTATTTTAGGCATGAGGCACGTCTAGTCCGCTAGCGGATAGAATAGTTTAATAGTGACCCCGGTGGAAACACGAGTGTTTAGGAACTTTGCGGTAACGGCGCTTAAAGAAGCAGCTCGACCGAGTTGGTATTTTAGGAAAGACATGACCATTCAGAGGCTGAACTGGCACAGCACCAGATTTTACTCTCTATAATACAGTCCCCATTTCCAGTATTAAACACGTCCAAGGCGCCTTCGTGAAAGTGATGTTCGATCAAACTGAAATGACAAAGAAAAGTCGGCTTATTAACTAAAAGAGACATCAAACCGAAAGCAAAATAAAACTGTTTTTAGGACGTCTAATTTGTAACCGAAATGGTAATAACCAAAACCCTAAAAAACCGAAACGAAATCTATTTCAAGAAGAAGAAAAAAATGGTACCCGTGACCACTAACCGAACCGTTATGTTTATCAATTTCAGTCCCAAGGTCAAAAACCTTTTTTTTTTTTTGACCAATGTGCATTATACAAGGAAGAAACTCGCCTCAGACGACTTCTGTAGACTATATCTTGTAAGATGCATTAGGAGTGCGACAGACGCTTTATACTTAGTTGCAGCAGACTGTACAGAAAAAGCTGTTCATAAGCCTCTTGCCCTCGTGTTTATAATAATAAACGAAACTGAATTTTCGTCATGGCAACTCTGTGTTTCAGGGCGAGAAGGAAACGAACGAACGCCTATGAAGGTGTACAGATGACGATGACGCCGAAGCTAACGTTGTTATTTTCACACGTCCACATCCCGGCGTACAATGTCAAAAAAGAAGTAATAAGGCAAGCGAGTTGCAGGTTTTAGACATGTTGGAGTCTTAGACCCACGACAAAAAAGGATGAGGATAGAGGAGGCTATGGCACCGGCCAAGAAGCGCTTCATTAAAAAAGTAGAGCATTGATTTTCAAAAAGATTTTTATCTAGCTTCCAAATACAGTGCAAAACCCTCCCTGCGCAAGCTGAACATCAACTGACAGTGAATTTTTATAGGCCCGGAACAGATCAGTCACAACCGTGACTTTGCAGCAAACAATGGAAAAGAATCGTCCAAAGGTCGACACCTGCTGGCACGTGCTCTTCATCACGGCAACTGTAGTTTTCATTAGCATATCGCTCGAGCGAACAACAAGTTTTCTCTACATTGCCATCATGGAAGAATTTGGGGTGAACAGACAAACAGCCTCCTGGCCAATAAGCATCATGACAAGCCTCGGTGGCGTTATTGGTGAGTAAACACTCTTCTATCTGCTTTAATCGTTTGGCCATCTGAATTTAGTTCTTCAAAGCATTTTTCGCGAAAACGTTTCCCAACCAACAGTGAATTGACATTTGATAGTGGAACTGCTAAGGCATCATCTTACTCTCTCTCTCTCTCTTCCTATCTCTTTGTATCAATCTATCTCTCTATCTACCTATATATATATATATATATATATATATATATATATATATATATATATATATATATATATATATATATATATATATCACTCTCTCTCTTTTTCGCAATGTCTTTTATTCCGCAAATGCAAGGACAATGAATCAGTGTCACTTACCAATGTTAACCGCCTTTTCTTTTTTTCTGGCATGTTATATTGTGTGTGTATATTCCGCATGCACCATGTAGTAATACTATGATGCACAAATAGCGAATAAACTGGTGCACAGCGCCTATATAAAGAAGCGATCGACTGTATTTCTTTATATATAGGGTGGTCCAAGTCACCAGGCTCGATCTAAAATGGACCGTAAAAATCGACGCCTGCACTTAGCAATCTAAACTTTTCGTCAAAGGTGTGTTTCACAGATCGGTTTTTTTCTTGTAAAATTACAAAGCGTAGTTCTCTTTCTGTAAAAAATAGGGCCAAGAAACTTGCCAGGGCCTACGACGGGCAGCGACGCAGACGACAGGGGTCCGGTAGCGGGGTGTGTTTGCCGTTCGTATTGATAGATGGCGTCCGGAGCAGCGTCCAAAGGTGCAGCCGACCAGCAAAAGAAGGCACACGACACGCAGACGAAAGCCATTGGCAGCAAAAGCGCCGTCGAGACGCATGTTTTTTTACTTTATGTTTTGCTTTTATTGTCCGAATTTATTTTTTAACCGAAGGTACATTTCAAAAAGATTATGTTCATTTTAATAAACCACAGTGGTCGCGAACCGTCGCGACAACGAGGTAGTGCCATCTATCAATACGAACGCCAAACACACCCCGCTACTGGACCCCTGTCGTCTGCGTCGCTGCCCGCCGTAGACCCTGGAAAGTTTCCTGGGCTCATTTTTTACAAAAAGAGAGCTACGCTTTGTAATTTTACAAGAAAAAACCGACCTGTAAATACACCTTTGATGAAAAGTTTAGATTCCTACGTGCAGGTGTCGATTTTTACTGTCCATTTTAGGACGAGACTGGTGACTTGGACCACCCTATACTTACAGAAGCAGTGAAGAAAGCTGGTACTCTTTCTTTGAGAACAAAAATATAAGAAATTCACCTGCTAACTACTTTAAAAAAGTTAATATCTTTTGTTTATTATGAATTAAATTTGCGCAGCCTTCCCAAGGGCTGGAATAATCAGATCTGAGTCTTGGAGCATCAAAATAAAAAAGACAAATATTTTATGGAGGTCTAGAGAGCGAGAGCTAGCACGCTTTGCCTCTTGTGCCTCCGCTGTATAGATGGAAAATTTGTCTATTGCGGTACGGCAGTGAAGTTGGTGTCTTTGGCCTGCGTTACGCAGCATTGTGATAAAACAACATCATTTCGGTACGATGCTCATTTATATTGAAAAGGGTGGATGTGCAGATTTGTATCAGCCCATCACAGGATATAAAATGACAATTACAAGAGGGAAGAAGGAGGGCTGCCCAGTGTGTAAGACTTCCACCTTAGAGATTCTTGCATGGACTTCACGTGGTATACATAATTAAAAATAGCGCTCAAAGGGACTGAACAAAGGAACGAACGCAAGACACACACACGCTGTTCCTTCCTTTGTCATATCTCTTTGAGTGTGTGTTTTTTTTCGTCATGTATAACAATCACACCAACTTTCCCAACTTACCACATTGCTTCAGTTTGATAATTTTTCTCTAAAGCCTAAAACTCAAAAAAAAAAAATATATATATATATGGGTATCTCAAATCGTGCAAGCAAAAAGGGTCGAATTTTTAATTTCGCTGAAAAAAAAATATGTTATGGCGTCGTCTCAAAAACGCAGTAGCCATCAACTGCTAGTTCGTCGGAATTTTTGTTCTCGACTTACAAATTTTAAAAGAGGCCGCGGCGGAAAGCAGTGTTTTTTACATCCGTTGGGGGTCGAATGTTTCGCTAAATCTCCCGCCGTGGATTTTCAGTCCACATTATACTAACTTTTTTTCAAACACTCTGTGAGCACAGGTAAAAAGCTCTAATACTATAAAATAACTTTAGCCGTTTTGCTTTTTTTTTGTCAAAATGTCAAAAACGCTTCCTCGGTTGATTGTTGGCGAACTTTGACAATTAAATACTGGCGATCTACTTGGGTTAAGTCGCTACTTTTCATGTCTATGGAGTGCCCAAAACACGCTCTTTATATATATTATAAAATCACTCAGCTGCAAAAAACTCCACTTGCGGTACGTTTACGTTAATGTTATGCGAAAACCAAAAAGTACCGATTTCGAAATCGACTTTCTAATAAAAAACTTTTTTAATTTTTTTTATTTTTCGTTAAAATGTAGATATGATAGTTGTCTACTCGAAAAGCAAGTCGAGAAAGTGTGTGTTTTGTTTGTAAGTTTTATATTCAAGCCTCAATATCGGAAAAATACGTCTTCGTTTTGCAAGACCTAAGTCAGACATAACGACTCGTGCGTTTATATGAATTGTGAAAAAGGTTTCTTGAATTTTGTCTACTTTTTGTAATAAATTACAAATGCATTATGTCAATGGCCGAGCTCGCGAGCACGCGTAGTCACTGAGATAAACTGTGGGAGGGCAACTGCCTTTGCACTGTGAGACTTGCGTGTGTAAGCCAAACTTTGAAAGTATCACGATTTGGGGGAAAGGGGTTGATAAAGCTGTACGAGAAGCGCTGGAAGCTTTTGGGATAGGAAAGGAAGATGAAACATGCGTCAGTCAAACTTTGGCTTGTCCACAAAGGAATGTGGTGGCTTTTTTGGAGCACGTGTCGGCGCAATAGTGATGTGGATTGTTAGTTCGATGTTTTTCCTTCTATTAAATATTCAGTTCAAAAATCCACTGCTCCTCCTGTTTACACCTTCCTTGTCTTCATTATGTGTTCTTTGTTTCCAGTTGTATCCTGAACCAACTCGCTTGCACTCCCAATTTGATCTCTCTTATGTCAACTACAGTTTTTTTTTCTCAATGTGTTTTGTGTTTTTTTACATTAAAGTTGTTTATGGCTAGGGTCCCATAAATTTTTCGTGTGCGTCAACAAAAACTCAGAGAGGGCGCGCACCGCCCCCTCTTTGTCGTCGTTCCAAGTATTTGGTGCCTAGTTTCCTTTCCTTCCGCCGGGTGGTGGTCCCGTCGCGCGTGTCTAGTTTCCTCCGGCTCCTCGTGGTGGCGATTGTCCTCGACATGTGTGTGCGTACTTTTCGTCATGATGACCACCGATCAAGACAATAAATGTGTCCGTACCTTTGTTCAAAATTATGTGTCACATCTGTATCGTGTGCTAAACAGCTTCGCTAGTCATCCACCTTCACAGGATGTTTGCTTCAGGTGTAATCACGATTTTGATCGAGGAACGTTAGTAGAAACTATTTCAGTCCCCAAAGCGCAGCGTCATAGTGATGAGAATGAAGCAGGCCTCACGGCTCAGAAACCCCATCAAAACGCACAAATCCGCTGCATTTATTCCCAAAATAGTAAACGGCACAAAAAACGACCTTCAGAATTAGAAACGCTACTTGTTAACTCCACCTGCATCACTTTCAAATATAAATTAGTTTTCGACACCGGCCCCTTAAATTTTCAGGCATCTTCGTGGGACTGCTTCAAAGGAGGTTCTCGATTAGACACATCATGCTCGTGGGAAGCATCTTGGCGTGGGCTGGCATACTCACATCAGGATTCGCTACGAGTACCCAATGGCTGATACTCACAATGGGCGTAATTCATGGTACGTATGGTTTGTTACAGAGGGGATTCAGTTGTGTGGTTCTGCCTTTGTCCTACACTTCATCAACACTGAATAGATAACTCTTCACCCAGTTATCGTAGCAATATGATTCTACGATGATGTGACACTGGGCGAAATACCTGTGTGTAGTTAAATGTAAACACGCATTCTATTTCTGGCGTTTTTTTTTTTTTAAATATACCTGAAAATATATAACGAGTAATATACTGACCCATAGGTGATTAGCATCTAAAAACGATATCTGTGACCAGCCCTTTCAACTCCATCACTCAATCAGAAAGTTCACGTCCCCGGGGAAGAATCTAATGCGAGGGAAATTTAACGAACTGGTCTACTCATTGCTGATATCGGGTAACTGTAAATTACGCAATATTACGCTGTTAATTGCAAATACAAATTGACCAATATCTCGCTCCGTGCATAACTACATATGCAGTATATAGACATATTCGATATTTCTTTTCCAGGCACTGGCTTCGGCATCATGCATGTAACCATGAGGTACTTTGCGATGCTGTACTTCGACAAGCTAAGGGGAGTCGCCATGGGAATCACCTCCCTCGGCATATCGATGGCGGGCTTCGTCTTTCCGAAAATCCTGCTCTTTTTAGGAGACACCTACAGTTTTCAGAGCAGTCTCTTAATCTTGGGTGCATTTTCAATGAATATCAGCCCACTGGCATACCTGCTAAAAGTGCCGCAGTGGCGCAAGCTAACCGAGCAGTGCGAATCAGCGGCGTCAACCCGTCCGTCCAGTTTAACATGCGCCACGAAAACAACTGTTCATCAGCAGGAAATCCAAAGTATAACATCTTTTACTAAGATTTTGCCGAATTCCTCATGGACGTTGTCTTCCATGGTCCGCACTCCCATCTTCCACGTGGTCGTCTTGTCTGCAGCCGTGTCGCATGTATTCGAAATATGCTTTATGTCCTCGCTTACAGACTTCTGTCAGGACAGAGGACTTACCACCACCGATGCTGTCTGGCTGACATCGTGCTTCGGCTTAACGGATATAATTGGGCGCATGTTTGTTCCGCTGCTTGCAGACAAAGGAGTATTGCGCCGCAGCACTTTGTTGATGCTCCTTCATCTTTTCATGGCTACTGTCATGATGGCTGCACCTTCTGTGACTACCTACTGGTCACTTGCAGCTATAGAAGCTTTTGGTGCATTTCTTTACGGTTCTGGAGCTGTGATGTATGACGTCTTGGCCGTCGAGTACTTTGGCTTGGAGAAGTTACCTACGATGTATGGCATCATCGGAGTCATAGAGGTTCCGCTGCAGCTATGTAATCCTCTCATACTAGGTAAGTAAAAGAAAAACTTATTCACCTGGGGTCATAATGAATGTGGAATATATGCAAGGAATAAATGCTTTTTTTAATTTTTATTTTAGACCATTAAAAAAGCAAACCACGGAGTGCGTCGTTCGCTCACTGCGACTATTGGTAGATGGCGTCACAACTTACAACTATCGCTAACTTGGTCGTCTGCGAACTCGCCTGCCGTTGACCCTGGCAAGTTTGCCAGGGTCAACGGCAATTTTTATTTTAGACCGGTAAAAAAGCTATCTACTACATATTGATTGATCGATATGTATTGTATCTATTACCTCATGTGCTACTGTATTGCCTTTATATAATATCGTGTTGCTGTTCTTTTTTTGTGTCTTGTTTTTCTTGTATTTTGCTCAAGCAATGCTCACCCTTACCTTGGCCACCTTGTAGGTGGCTGTCAGTATTACCAAATAAATAAATTAATAAAATCAATCCGTCCCATCACTGAAAACAATACGGAAGAAGCAATTACTGTACAAAGTACAGCTTAATCAAAAACTTTTTTATTGAGTTGAACTAGACCAAGCAAAAAAAACAGTTTGGTAATTTTAGCAGGGTGGTGAGCTGCGCTAGTTGGTATGACGACATGTTGAATATCACAGCGCACGAAGGACGAGAACATAGGAAAGGAACACATAAGGCCAAACAAATTAGTCGTTAGTTCTTTGTACAGCCGGAGTTCAGTCTGCCAGAACATGGCGACAATGTTACCCACTATGGATGAGACATTTAGCCAGTGCAAAACTACTGCTAGCCTGCGGTCTTTAACGTGCATCACGCAGTAGTCATGTACGACCGCACGCCGGTACAATGCAGAGGTGGATCCCTGAGTTCTGCTGCGCGAGAGTTCTCTCCACGTGCTCCGAGCTCCGAGCTCCGAGGTGTGCGCTAAAGTCACTGAGTCTAGTGTGCGCTAACCAACTCGGCCACCGATCCCCCCCCCCCACACGCAAGACACACAAGCGTTAACTTGGAACTGAAATGTAATACACAAACAAAAAAATAATATGAAAGCATCGAAAAGGCTCGCACTATAAAGCCGGGATCACACTGCTCATGCATCCTACAAAAGACAGCCTGCAAACACGAGTCGCCCCAGCATCCGTGGTTCGAATGTGTGCGTGCCAAGTTTCTCCTTGAACTCATTGCCATGCAGCATTCGAAGCAAGGATCTCGTGGTGACTAGCGTTCAAATCTGTATGCAGATTGTCTTTTGTATGATGCATAATGCCCGAATCCCACTAGAGCGATAAACAGAAACAAACGATAGCGACAAGCCTCAAACACATGCAGCATGCTCGCGATGGAACATTTGGCAGGCGTTTAGTCGTTCGGTCCTCGTGAAGTAAGCACGAGTGATTGCAAGCCTGCCAAAGATACCCTCCCGTGCATGATGCTCATATTTAAGCATAGCATCTCTTATTCTTCAAAACCTGTCAAATCGAGAAAGACTCTGGTTTGAGGCTTGTCGCTGCCGTTTTTTACAGCGGAGCTGTTAAGAGCCAGTTTACCCAGGACCGTGTCCCCCGCGAAAAAATGAAGACACCGAACTCTGGACACCTATCGCCATCTATTCGCGACTCCAGCGAAATCGACGCCGCATAGCGGCAACGCCGAGAAGCTCAGAGAGGAGGTCGTTTCGACTCTGTCGTCTGCTATTGCTGCTTGGTTCTCGTATAGGCAGCATAGAAACAAACATCGTTCCCAGTAACCACTTTTATGCTTCCGCCGTGTCATTCCTACGCACTGACTAGAAGAAGGTTTCTACTGTCGAAAAATCGCTTTGCTTTCATATGTAACACCGATTTTACGCTGCAGTGCAAGACATTTGTTTGAGATCCACATGTTGAACGACGAAAACGACCTCCTTTCGTCCGCCATTTCGCCTGACCAGCGCGCCCTCTATAGTTCGCTGGAGTCGCGAATAAGAGACTGCGGCAAGCCACGTATCTGGTTGCCGCCGTCGCTCATAGATGGCGGCAACCTTTTCACTCTGGCTTGCCGACTTGCGGCCGGCCATCACTTTTCATTGTACAGCTCCGCTGGTCTTCCTTCTTCACCAGAGGGGAAAGACCGAAAGTTTTTATGTTTGTCACTCTAGTGTGACTCGGGCATTAGCAGTGTGACCCCGGCTTTACAGTGTGCCACAGACACAGCTTAAAGGCAGAGTACCCGCAGCTTAAAAGGAAGGGTTCACATAAAAACTCTAAATCAAAAAGGCATAATTTAAAACTACAAATTAATTGCATTGCACAAGGACCTATCCAAAAATAAGGTTTCCTCGTCAAACAGCCCGACGGAAGGCTATCTAACCCATTGTTTTTCTAAACTATTGTTAATATATGCTTCTTGAAATTTGCGAGTGTCTTTGTTTTTATATCTGGAAATAATTGTCGTGCTTCGAAAAGATGGTGAACACAAAAGAGATCTGCAGTGCAAAGGAAGGTGACTCCCCACCGTTGATTTCAGGAATTGATCATGTTCGGTGAGGCTGACATTTCCGCAAAGACCGGTCTGTCCCGTACAATGTCTACCACATGACAGTATGTTGTGCACAACACAGACTGAACAGAAAACAAAGTGATGCTTGTGACATTTTTGGCATACTGCTCTCATAATTTTGTCGGATTTTGAGCCAACATTTGGTGGTCAGATCCGATCCATATTTGAAGAGCCGAAAATACCACAGGAACATCATATCTATTGGCCCCTCTTTTTAAATTATTCGCAATTTTGTGCATGTATAGGACTAGCACTGATCGTATTTGGTGTCTTCTGCGTCTCCGTCTTTACAGCCGAGCTGTTAAGGGCTAGTTTCCCCAGGATCGTGTCCCCCGCAAAGAAGCGAAGAATCCGAACTCTAGACACCTACGGCCATCTATGAGCGACGGCGGCAAGCCACGTATCTGGTTGCCGCCGTCGCTCATAGATGGCGGCAGCCTTTCCACTGTGGCTCGCCGACTTGCGGCCGGCCATTACTTTTCATTGCACAGCTCCACTGGTCTTTTTCTTCACCAGAGTTGAAAGGCTGAAAGTTTTTGGCTACTTTTGATCTTAGAGACCAAAGCTCCCACCACTTCATTTAAAACTTGAGACTGGAATCCCGACGACCTGAGTCGCTCAACTTAGGCGGTAAAGCTTTTCGGAACTGAGTGGACGCAGTATTTTGTAAAAGCTGATTCAATGATAAGAATATTTACCTTTTTCGAATGAGCTAAATGATTATGTAAGATTATTTTCTTCTTTTTTTTTTGACGAAATAAGATATTTTAGCAGATATGATTGCTGTTAAGTAATATTGAAAGATCCAGCAATTGCATCTTTCCTTCCTTGGGTTTTTTTCAAATGTAAACTTAAGGCAAAAGCCACACTTTTCAGATATGACCATGACCTTGTCCATATTATCGACCTCGTCAGTACTTGGCAAAACAAGCCAAAAATAATTTGCATATCGAAATACACTTGTCACTTGAGTCGTGCTGAGGTTGTCATCAATTACACGATCTGCACTTGCTAGAAAAATCTGACAAAGAACTGGTGTGACACACGATTCAATTCGCACACCAGGGCCGGCTTGCTAGAACCGGCGTCTCAGCTGATACTGGGTGAAAGAAAGCACTGCCAAAGCCAGCGCACGACCTGAGCGGGACTCAAGTTGCGTCTCAAGATGCTCACGCGCCCCAGCCTTTGCAGTGCTTTCTTTCACCCAGTCTCAGCTGAGACGCTGTTCTAGCAAGCGGGCCCAGATCTCTGCAAGAAAAGACAGCCTTTGTACCCAGGAATCATAGAATTGATATAGAATCGCAAAGGTTCGAGGAAAGTTACTACGGTCATGCCGCTGGAGTTCTCAACACAAGACTTAACTGAGCCAAGTAACGCATAATGGGGCTGCGTTAGCCAGCCTTCCGCGTGGCTGTTGGATGAGGAAACCTTGTTTTTGGACAGGACCTTGTGTAATAGTATTAATTTGTAGTGTGAAATCATCTCATTTTGATTTGGAGTTCTTGTGTGAACTCCACCTCTTAAGCCTCTTCACACTTGTGAACCGGCGGTCGGATCCGCGGGAATTCTGACGCCCGGCGACGAAAGCAGGCAGATTTTCCGGCGGAAAGCAAGATCGCTCTGGGACCAATCTTCAACGCCGGGAAAAAGTTTTTGCTCACCGCAAGCCAATCAGAACGCACGGGGGAAGTGGCGCTTGCTGACGTCAGATCCTGTCCGAGCAGACGGTATTGCAAATGGCGTCCACTATGTCTGTGCCCTGTCTGTGCCGTCTGTGTCATTGGCTATACTAAAGTCACTGGATCCTGGGAAAGTAACGCCAAGCTCCCCGTGTGGTCGCCATCTTGGTCCGTGAAATGAGCAATTTCTCCTTGACCCCTCCGTTCTTGGTGAGCCGATCTAGATTCGCTGGTGACGGGTAGC